>JAKWJA010002491.1:50997754-51106343 GCA_027704765.1 Solanum habrochaites | reverse complement strand
CCGGCGTTAGTCACTGCCTCCCAGTTCTGATGAGAAGCGAAACCCATAAACCGGACACACCTGCGGGGTCAGGCCACACAATGGACGAAGGAGCGTGGGATCCTTAGAGTTTCGTAGCTCGGAGGACAGCATCCGGATAATGCTGTGAAGGTTCACGCTACCAGCGCAACGCTTTTTTTTGCAGAGTCGGGCATAGTCTGAGAGGCTGTGTGGCAAGTTAGGAATCCACAACCCGGTTCACCAGCTAGTTGCCTCTCCACCCCGGTTACAAACCAGCCCAACCGGGTGGTGGTGTGTGTGTGTCGACGGGGGCCAGTTTCAAGGTCTATTCCGATGCACAAGTTTCCTGAATGGACAAAAGGAGTTATGGACTCAGACACTTAAATTTTTGGAGCGGCGGCGGTCCTAACGGAAAAGTCTCCCGATGATGCCTGAGATCCCACAATCTCTTCACCTGACATCTTAGGAGTGGGGTCTGCACGTCTGTGGACGTTATAGTGAAAGAGGTGGTCCGACGAGTTCTACACATCCTATGTAGCGACGTCGATCGCAGTTGGTAGGCCTGGTATACCCGTCAAAACAGGGCCCATAGAGCAGGGTACGGTAAGTGCGTTCCGGTTGATATCTCCAATGGCCTGGCTATCCACTGGTTTCTATACGGCGAGAATGTTGATGCTAATCGGACCCCTCTCATGCGAGTTTGGACTTACCGATGGCAATGTCAAAGATGGCCAAATTTATTCGTGAGGTCTTCATCGCTGAGAGAGACCACCAAGAGGTGGTGGCCCTTACAACTTGGTGCGTTGAGGAGAGGGGTTGCCGACCTGGGTGATGAAGCCCGAAGGGGGGGGGGCCATCAAGAAAGGCCCCATCCTGACTTTCACAGTGACGTTTTTGTGGTTTGATTTGTCCGCCATGCCTTGCCCTACAGCCGTTGATAATATGTAAATGGGAGCGAGCTACTGAATGGGCATGATTAATCTGGTTCGAGGGGATTTTGCGGGCTTCTACTAGGCGGGTCATGCACGAGAGGGCCTTTAAGGGGCACAATACTACCCATTTCCCGTGAATGAATATTTCTCTTGCCGAATCCGCAGGTGCCTATATGGCCAAGTTGATCAGCTCAAGACCCTATGGGTAACTGTTTGAATCGGAATTTCATAATAGATGAGGCAAGGAGTTGGCTCCCGCAGAGGGCCCCGTTCTCCAAGAGCGCCTCCACACTGTGACAATATGGATGATACTTGGCTTTTAGAACACAGGCCCGGCACGGCTACGCATACGACTTCTACTGGGCACAACCACGATCGAGTCTATCCCGCGGTAGAGCACACCCCGAGCTCCTATTGGCTCAGCACCGTTTACCCCTCTGGTCCCGCTTGCTAGGGTACAGAAACTAGAGGTTGCAAATGGCCTTTACACTTCTGAATCATATACAGCCTTGGGAGCAGGAGGTCTTATTACCGAGGGCAGAAGAGGGACGCTTGGAGTGGAGAATGGTTCCAACACACGGAGCGGAAAGAGCGTTGTTTTTAGGTTCATCAGCGTGGGGGAAGGCCTTTGAGTGCGGAGTTGCTTAGACGTCCCAACCCCTGTAGTGGAGTGTCGACCGTCAGACTGCGGGTCGACAGTCTCGCGAGATATGATATGGATTTAGAGGCCTAGGTGCGCTTGGTCTGAGGATCCTTCAGTTAGAGGCCTGCTGAAGACACAGGTGTGATGGAGGGGACCAGATTCACACTTAGGAGAGTCCACCACCTCCCCCTCGAGACATGCCAAGAGGTGTATGGGTCAAGACGGAGGATGGTGCGAGCACGGAGAAGGGCGCCGTGAAGATTGGAGGGCTGCGAGGGAGAGCCTCGCTTTCTTGAGGAGGAGGCGCGCGTCAGATGAGAGCATAAGAGTTAGCTGCTGGGGCGTCTAGATCCAGAACTGTGGGATAGGGGAGGCACTACTGATAGTGCTTGGTGAGGCTTTGAAGGGACAACCACTGAGGGTGTCCAGATTACAGAGGTAGTGGGTTCCGGGGGACCGGACCTACCAGCTTACTGATCATCGGAGCTTTGCCGCCCCCAGGTTTGTTTTACCTACCACCATAGTATTTATTTTTTGGATCATTGGGGGACAATGCATGTCTTTAATGGGGGGGGGTAAAGGGAAAAGTGAGTGGCTGGGTTGAAAGGTTGAGTAGGCCCAAATTTATTATCATTTTTTTTGGGGTTTTTTTTGCCTGTGTCTTTTTGCCCCCGAAAAGACTGATTACTTTTTTCGTGGAACGCATGTCTATATCTTGTGTAAATAGTTTAAATTTTGGGATTTCATGTGCTAAAATAATATCCTGATAAAATAGAAAAATGATGCATGAAAGGCCATAGTTAATTGATAACAGTGTGGCATCTAAGAATGACATAGAGGTACAACATGCATGACCCTAAAGGTCTAAAATTCAAATAGGGGTTGTCTGATAATATAGGTAGATGATGAGATGTTCAAGTGAGTGGGAGAAAGATTTTAATAGTCCACATTTGTACTGCAGCTAGAAAAAAACTTGCCTGGTTGGTAGGCCTGCTAAAGTAAGCTGTGTAATAGACAAATCAGGAAAAGGACAGTAGGCCCCATATTCCAAGTTAAGACATTTTAGCCTAAATAAAGAAAGACAAATGAAAATATCCTCTTTGATGCAAAATGCTTTGAGCTTAATTAGGACCGTTCTTCTCACCCCCAATTGTCTTTTTCTGGGGAATAATGTGTAGCCCTGGTCCCTCGTCGGATATGTGCACCTAGCTTATGCAAAAAGCATAAGTTGAGGTGGTAATGCAGTAACACCCTTTTTATGGCTCTGGACCGAAACTTTGAGTATTTGTGTACTTTGATCATCGCAAAGCCATGAATTGGAGGGTGGCTATATGACGGAAGGCTCTGGAAAGTGGGGATTGAAAAGAAACAAAGAGAGGAGAAAGAAACAAAAGTAAAGTGATTCAAGAATTGTTGGAAAGAAAGTAAAGAAAAAGAAAACAAATTTTTACACGAAATACAAGCAAGAAAAGAAGCGAGTCACTTACAACAAATCAAAAGAAAGAAAAAAAAAAAAAGCAAGGTTAAAGGGAATATGAGGAAACAGGCGAAGGTAAAAGTAAAATGATAGGAAACATGGTATGGTTTAGCGAATGTCAAGGAATGGCAAAAAGTCACTAAAGTTATACCAAAATATTTTTACCCTAACCTGACCCTGAGCCTATGTACAAAGCTAAGAAAATCTATCGGGATTCTAGGGTGTATAGCGAAAACCTAAGAGTGTGAAAATAAGGACCAAGGCTTTTATGGAAATGAGAAGAGTGTGAATTTGTTATGAGGTGAGGTTGAAAAGTTAATCCTTTTTTTGTTTATACTCAACTGAAATCCAGGGTGTGAAAAATGGGATTTTGTTTTAAAGGGAGGACACTAGTTGGCAATACCGAAAATATTAGCACATCGGTGAGAAAAGAAAATTGAAGAGGATAGGGTTTAGTGGCCATGGTGAGTCTGTGTCATGGTCTTACATAATTTCAAAGCCCTAATGTGATTAGCAGCATTAAATATGATGAGATTAATCGGAATTGATAGCCAATGAATGCAAAAAGGATAAAAACATGAATACTATTGTCAAAGATTTTGTAGTGAGTCATAGTGCGCTCGCTTGAGGAAAAACAACGATTAAGTTTGAGGGTGTTGAAGTTACCGTGGTTTCCGGTTTATATACTTTCCTTAAGTTTAGTGTGTCCAAAAAGCCTTTTGTGCTAATTTGTATAAGTTTCTTACTTATTTCGGAAGGAAAAGGAAACTTAAGATGAAGGCGGGATTTTTGAGAGAAGGAAATGGCAGACAGAAGAGACCACCGACGGAGGATTTTTTGTGATGGTACGTATGGTGCAGCATTAGTGCAGCTGCTGAAAGAAGATGGAAGTCGACCAAAGTGTGGGATTAGGAAAGCGTTCGGGAACGTCGTTAGACATGACGGGGTCCGTTCATGCGGTTTGTTTCGTCATGTGAAGTTGAGATCAGAGAAGTAGCCAACAGTACCATATGCCAAGAGTCAAGTGGTTTGGAACGGAGGGACCCTCGACAAGGTACCCATTGTGCTCAAAAACGATCCGTCATACCGCCGTGAAGGGTAATGAATAGAGCAGAGAGAAGAAAGTTTCATCAAGTATGGGAACGATAAAGTCCCTGACGGTCCGTCGTAACACGACGATCCGTCGCGCAAATGTCCGTTCGACTCTAGCAAGTTTTTGACATTTATTCCAGCGGGCAAAAGAGGCCTTGTTTAAATTAGGTTTTTTTTTCTATAAATAGTCAAAAAACAGTTTGTGAGGTTTAGACTCTGGATTATTAGTTATGACTAGGGATTCTGAGGAAGGACTCTGGGATTATTTGGTAGGCCTTCTATTGTTAGCTTCTTGACTATTTGAGATTTCTTTGAAATGGATTGTTGGTTGATTTTTGTGAGTAAATCAAGCACAAACCTTTAGGATTTTACTCTTTCTGATTGAAATTAAAGTACATGAATTCTTAACCAATATTTGAAATATTGTGATTATGGACTAGGGTAACTAAACTCCATAACTAGGTGTAAGGGACCATAGCAAATAATGAGGAAAACCTAACTACTAAAATAACAATATAGAATAGTGTCTTGCATGTATTGATAATTTCTTACACTAGAAAGTATTTAACGGATGGACTAACGTTAGACTCGCCTTTAATGCTATTTGCCGGACCCAAGGAGTAGATAATAGGAAAAGAATTTATCAACATAAAATTTGTGGATACTATCTAAAAGGCTAGGTATTGCTTGGTACGAGGGTAATAAACTTAGTCCAAATTCGAATACGGATGATTATATGAGTGGTAAAGATAAGGGTTAGGATAGACAACACACGTAAAGCCGATACAAGGTGCGAGTGACATTCTAGATGCCGGCCAAGATTTAGAAGTTCAATAACTTATCACTGTGCATGCAAGATATAGGAAAGAATTGTTATAGTTAGACGTATCAAGTTTTATGAACCTGTTGGGGAAACACGTAAACCCTAGTTACGTTTGATTATTGATAAACTCCAACATTCGAAAGCGTTAGTTGTCTCCTTTTATTTCGCTAGTTATGTTCATTTATTTAGGAATAGAAAATCCTTTTAATCATTTTATGCTTTTTAAGGAAGTAGTTAATTGACGAACAATAGTCTGAATAATAGATTTGAAAAGCTAAGTCTAAACTATTTTTCATGGGGTGTGGACCGATTCCGACCTACTAGTTGGGTTATTTACTTGACACGACCGCTTTACTTCTTATTTGAGAAGTAAGTTTGAGCGTATCACATACTAGAAGGGAATTGCTTAGAGGAAAGTAAGCAACAAAAAGAAGTGGTTGACCAAGTATGTTTAACATAATATTTGTTTATCATTAAACATGTCTTTCACATTATCGGGCTTATCATTTTGAATTTTTTATAAGCTGGTGAAATATTAGGTATATTAATAAAAATATTCAAGGCAGATTTGTTGCAATCAAGATTATTCAAAGCAAAAGTCATTTTAAAAGGAATAACATTGTTCATTCTCAACAAGGGACCTGATTGAGTGTTGGGGCGTCTTTAGTTGGTTTTTGTGTTCTGTGTCTTGTTCTCTTATATTGTAAATCTACTACAGCTATAAAGGATAGTAGATCGTTTCTTCTATTATCTTTGTGATCTGATTAGGTGGCCTAGTGTTACCTATGGTGTAGTGCTGAAGTCTATATATGCTAGAGATAGTTGGTATAGTGAACAATAATGATATTTCTTAGTTGTCTTGTAATAGAGGTGTTACAAGGGTGATAGGATTAAAAGTTTAATCCACTGTAATTACTTGAGTTTGCAGTTACAAGTTTCTTGAAATTGGTGGAGCCTTGAGAATTTCTGTGAGAGAGCAAGTTGTGGTTTTTTCCTCCCTTGAGCAAAGAGACTTCCACGTAAAAACTTTGGGTCTTCTACCTTTCAGCATCTACTTCAATACTTTATTTACCCCTTTTTTATGGGACCCGATCTCTATCATGGAGGACTTGTGAGCCAACAGTATTTTTCTCCGGACTTCAGATATCTGGACTACTTTTGGACATTGTGGATGAGATTAAGTAGATCATCAGAGTCAGTTCAAGTTGAACAAGAGAACATGAAGAGAGCTCAAAATCTGAGCAAGAACATGGGTGCATGCTATTTCATTTATTTGAATACCACTAATGTCATATCCAGTCTGCTTTTTATCGCCTTGGTATATGTGCAGAACATAGTGGATTCTGCTTTCAAGTTTCTAGTGGGAGGTATTGTATGGTGTTGGAAACCTTTCTTGTTTTTTTTCTGAAGCATATGACGGCTGAAGGTGTAACGTATGTATACTTTAACATCGTTTCATTATCTTTACTTTTCAGAGTATCAATGTTGTTTTAAGGCATCCAAATGTTGTACTACATGTGAGAATGTAATGGCCTATAATCATGATGTTTCTGTTTCTAGAATATTACTCACTCACTTTATACATGTTTTTAATTTTTCTATAACATGTAACGTTTGCTTGTTGTAGGAGAACCTTGTTACGATTTCTTCAATTCTCATACCAGGGTTGTGCATGGCAAAATTTGTTGATTATCTGACAGAGCAGACTGCTAGTAGGATGATTATTCTGTTGAAGTAGTCTCCCTGGCTTAACACTCCAACCAATGCTAGGCATTGTGGAAGTGAACAACCTTTCTCCAATGCAATGAACCTATCAGACATGTAGCTATGTGTGAATCAAATACTCTCCATTCTCATTAACGACATTCATTTTGACTGATTGAAGTTCTATGTTATGGGCAAAGTATGTTTTTTGTGAAATCAAAAAAACTTGTTACTTTCGAAATGCCTCTTTATCAAAAGGAATGAAATTTGCGGTATTGAGATATCCTCCGTCAAATCTTTATAGGACATTGGGTTTGATATGTCAAAGGTTCAATAAGCAAATTTTTACAATGAATTTATCTGGGGTATGCCCTCTTAAAAATTTAATTTTTTGAATTCTTGGCTAGTGGTACCTTTATTTAGTTCTCAATATGTAAAATTTATGAGTCATTTATTTGGGGGATTTACACATCAACAATAAATAAAAGTTGACTTGTGAAAAATTTCAGATTATGATGTCATAACACTTGGGATAGAGGAAGTAACAGTTTTTGCATCTTCTTAAATGCTTCTTTCCTATTTTACATTACTTAATAACATATAGTTACAAAACAAGTAATGACAATATATAGTGGGTTGATCCAAAATCTTAGTTGTTATTCTTCTTTAATGTACTTTGCCAAATGTGACTGATGAGAGTATTGTTACTTGTTAATTTTCTCATTATATACATATGGTCTGAGCATTATGTAAATTACTGATCGAAACATTTTAAAACATGTTAAGTTTTTAATCTCAGAAAAGATGTCATCATTTCAATCATCTTCTTCACTGAACAATACGAACGTAGTAAAAAATAACTTATAGCTCTTATAGTAGATGATGACATTGTAGTTCAAATGGTCTACAAAACACTTCTAAGGAAATTTGGTGTGGAAACTCATGAGGCAAAAAATAGTCAAGATGCACTTCTTGCTCATCACAATGGTGCATGCTTTGATCTGACTATGATGGACTTGGATATGTTAGTAACGAATGATCGTCAAGTATGATTTATAAAAACATTCTCAAGTTAAACGTTAATTAGTTTTTAAAAAAAACTACGATGAATTTTTTCTATATTATGCAGGGGCCAACTAGGAACTCGAAAATATGGGGGGGGTGTGTGGGGGGGGGGGGGGGGGGGGTGGGGGGGGGGGCATATGATAGCCTTGATTGTGGGGAAATGACTTCCCGCGAAAAGAAGAAGAGAGAAAATTATTATGAATGCTGGCCTGATTATTATATTATTATTATTATTATTATTATTGTTGTTTCTTATTTAGACGTCGTTATATTGATATAGGTTTGTGATAAGTTGAGAAATAATGGAAAATACTTAAAAGCAAAAACAAGAATACATTTTATAGAATTATTAAAGTTCAATAGCTATACAGTATGATATTATTAAAAAAAAAAAAATGAAGACAGTGTAACTATTTTTGTTTTATAGCTATATTATGGATATGTTTTTTCTTTACAATGAATAAACAAGGAAACTGTACTCAATGGATGAATCAAATTAGTATCTTTATTTATAAAATTAAATTTTAAACTATCAATGATACCACTATTCAGTAAAACTTAATGGATAAATATATAAAAACAAGATTAAAAATTATAACATTTAGCATACGAATACGATAATTTGTAAAATGACTACATGTTGTCAACAAAAAAATGAATACACTACTATAGTATTACATAATGTTAAAACAAAAGATTTGAAAATATTGATTAAGATAAAAGAAAAAAAAAAATGAAAAAAAAAAATAGAATGTGGTAGCTAGCCAAAAAGTTGTACAAGTATTCGGTTTGGATAAAAAAATGAAAAAAAATCAACACAAAACATCAATCTCTCTTGGTCAGTTTTCTTGTAAACTGAGGTTTTGGTGTTGATCTGTATTTTTTGATTATACAAAAGTAGTATTAATATATTAATTATACTTGTATTGACTAATTACCTTGAACAATTCGACTAGATTACTTATGTAATCAAAGATACTTGTATTAAGAATCACCATTTCAAATTGTTTGTTATTATTTAGAATACAGGGTTATCTGTATATAAAATATATACTATATTACAATTTGATTAACACACAAAACTCAAATCTCTATTTATTCGTGTTTCTTCTTGTAATTTTTTGTTAAAACTATAGTCATTACAATGTATAAAAAGGTCAATCGGAACAGCCTATTGTAATACAAATGTGATTCTTCATAAAACGAGGGAGAAAAATCAATGTGAGTGATATCTGATGAATTCAAAGTACAAAACTTGATTCCTTAAAATTCAATCAAAAAAAGACTAAAATGTGAAAAAAAATTGGGACAAAAAAGAGAAATTTTGTGATTCTAGGAAGATTGATGAAATAGGAAGTATTAGTGAGGGTTTAACATGGGGAAAACCCATCACATAAACATGGCCTAGGACATAAATCAATTAGGTGGTAATAATAACTTTCTATGTATATTAAAAAACTTTTTTACATAAATTTATATATTAATAACTTTGCTATTATTGTGTAAATTATATCAATATATAAATAAAAGGAAAATTGTTAGCTATTTAATATTTATAGGCTATTACCACACTTGTGTCCTTAAAACTTGGCATTCGATTAGGTTTACGCACATTCAACTTTGGGTGGGACCAAGTAGCCACTTAAACTTATTATAAAGTTGAACAAATAAACACAGAATGTCTTAAATGTATCCTAAATGTCATTTTTGTTCTTATATGGTGTCCTAAGGTATTGTGTCATTTAGGATCTCATGTGTTTATTTATTTTAAAACAGGACTCATGTGTTTATTTATTAAAAATTGTTCTAGTCAAAAATGTTTTTGTGCATTATGAAGTGGAGCGTTTCAAAGTTAAAATTTGAATGCAAGTAGATGGTTCAGATATGGTATTATCCCTCTTTAAGTAGGATAATGTTTGCCCATATTGTAGTTTTTCCAATACTTTTAACATAATCAAAACTACATGGTATGAATATGATTCATGTATTGACTAACCTATAGAGAGATTAAGGAAATAAGTCTATAACTAATGTATGACATACTTACAATTACTGAGAAATTAGTTTTGGTTAGTAAAATAAAAAGCTTTTTATTTTTCGAATTAAAGTACTAAACAAGGAAAAAAACAAATAAACATGACACTGCTTGAAGTGTATGCCATGTTTATATGAATTGGATGGTACAATTAAATAACCTAATAGCAATATAAAAATAATGAGTAATCTTTACTTTTGAATAAGGAAATTTACCATGAATTTCTGCGTCAAATTAACAGGTCTTTACTTTGCTGCTGCCTGCTTATTCTGTTACAAAAACAAACATGCATACAAATAGACACAATTTTTAATGAAGTTTTCCGTTTATCATCATGAAAATACTTAATAAGGTAACACATTGGTTTTGGTCCAAGATAATTTAAATTGGGTCAATCTCTACTTAAAAATGTGGAAAAAAATTACGTAACAAGCAAAAGTATACGATTAATTTCATCTAACTAAGTTGCTTATAATTCCTCTCGCAATACGAAATTAAACATGTAATTACAGGGTTGACATTTAAATTGGTATAAAATAGTCATATTTATATGTGGTATAATTCGCCAGAATATAACCATACAATGTAGAATATACAATTATTTTAACCTATAGAACAATACATTCACCTCTCTCCCACTCTTTGACCTCTCGCGACGTCTCTCTACTCCCGTCTCCAAAATCCGCTCTGCCCTCTCTGCTCCCTCTCCCCAATCTCGCTTGCACCTATATACAAATGTATATGTCTAGTAATATAATGAATATAATTATATACATATTACAATCCACCTCTCATCCCCACTCTCTCATATACACTAGCCTCTCTCCGCCCTCTCGCGATCTCGCTCACCTCTCTCCTCCTCGCTCGATTCTCGCTCGACCTCTCTCCTCCCTCTCCAGTCTCGCTTCTCGTCATCTCCTAATCTCTCTGCCTATGATATTGGACAAATAACATGTATGAAATACAATAGCTGAACCAAGATACAGATACAATTCACATTTATCGCTCTAGCCTATCTCCTTCTCTCCATGTCTCGCCGCCTCTTCCTTCCATTATAGCATGTAGCTACAATATATAATTGGTTTCAAAATATAGCTATGGAGGGTAATTAATTATTTTTTAAGTGGCTATATGTGAAAGTTCCCTAAATATTTAGTAATTTTAAGTAAAAAAAACAGGTCAAAATTAAATAAGATAATTTGAATTGAGTCAATCTTAACATATTAAATCCTTAACCCGTTTTAAAAGTATCTTTAATTGGCCAAATTGACTCTCTAATTTAACCCGTTTTAAGATTATTTATTTGAAGGAAAAATTATGGAAATACACTTCTTAAGTTTCCCTTATTTCGAATATCCCATTTTATTTCTAAAGACTTTTGAAATCTCTTATTTCTTTATTGTATCCGAGCCAGTACGTATTTAATGTATCCAGGCTACATATTATATATTCGGTTTATTTTATAATGTATCCGAGGTAGTTTTTAATGTATCTGAGCTACATATTATATATCCGAGGCTAGTTTGTAATGTACCTAAGCGATATATTATGTAGTGAAACTTACATAAATGTGTTAAATAAAATAAGATTATCATTATCAGCCAATCAACAATGTTTTCACTTGAGCACTTTAATTCATTATATAGCAAGGTTAATACATATATTACAAAGAAACAATGGAATATTCACATATAATACAAGTCTTAATGATGGGTTTTTTTGGGGAATAATTCATTTATCAACACTTTTAATACACTATATACTCCAATGTGAAATTTTTTATCAAATAAAAACATAAATAATGTTCAAAAAAACAATTAGAATCAAATATATTGCATACATAATTCACCTTTTAATACATAGGTACAGATTTAAACATATTGCTATAAAGGGTAAAAAAGTAAAAAAGTATCGCTAAATCAATAGTTATTTTTAAAATAAATATATTAATATATAATGTTGTGCCTATTAGGTATCCGGATTGAGGTTGATACATGAACCGAGGTGGGGTACTCTTTAATTGTATCTGAGCTATATTTTTATGTTCCGATTTGTGTAATTTTAAGAAAATTTACGTAATACAAACTAAAAGAGGTATAAATGTAATTTATCATCAGAAAAAGGGTCATATTTTTCCTTAGAACTCTTAGAAAAGGGTCATATTTACATTGTCATACTTTTCGAATATATTAGTGCCCTTCTACCATCCAACCGGTACATATTCTGCACTTATAGAGTAATTTATCATGTCAAAAATTTTATTAGTGTATGTAGGCACCATACAGGCTCATCTGTAAACTTTTATTATAATAAAAACTTATTTTTTATTTTATATTATATCCGATCCATTTAGTAAAACCTGACCCAACCAATTTGAAGATCCATTAATAAAAACTGACCCGTTAGTAAAAATCCGGACCCCAACTAATATCTATCAATCGAATTGCATTCGAATTAGTTCATAATTTTGACCCATTCATCTTGTCACATTAGAAGAAATTTACTTTCCAAATCTGCTCCTATTAGTTTTGTAATGCAAGAAGAGTAACCATTTCCAACATTTAAGCAATCTTTTGACTGTTCTACAATTCTATTTTTCATATTAGGTGTAAAGAATGTAGCAGACTGAAGTACTCAAAAAGAGAACATGCTTTCCAACCTTTAATATGCAAAAAACAAAAAAAAAAAATACATTATCAATGACAAGAGTAAGCTCAGAATATCATCAATTTCTTTTATTCTCTACCAAGTAGCAAAAAATACTCGATTTATTAAGTTCATCAAAATTCAAACTTATCATTCTCTCTTATTCGGTAACTATAGTAGTAAAACTAAAGCCACAAATTAGAAACCCAACCAGTTAGCAGAATCAAGACATGAATGACTCTTCTCTCTGTATCGAAGCCTTCAATCTATGTTGTCTCTGTTATTTTATTCTGTTCGCTAATCGACATGCTTATTTTCACACAAACACTATTTAATAGAATTATGATCAATTGTGTTATGCTATGGAGTAGTGATAACAGATGCCATACATCTAACATGTTCTATTGTCTGCGTCCAAGTGACTAATATTGGCTACTGATAATTAAAAATCCACAAAAGAACAAATAGGTGTGAAATTATCTCGCTTCAAACTTCAGTCACCAAGGAACAATGGTCACAGAAGCCACCATTTATTCCTTCTTCCTTATGCCATGATACATGTTGCAGATCCCTCTACCAATAGTAAACAAAGTAGAAGCTGCTAAAGCGGCCACTAGATTTTCACATTAGTTAAATTAGGGCTGATGGATTATTAGTTGGGTCGGATTTTATTTAATGTATCTTTAGATTGGTTGGGTCAGGTTTTGCTAAATGGGTCGGATTATAATATAAAATAGAAAATAAATTTCTTATATAATAAAAGTATATAGCATGGAGCCATGTGATGAGCCTATGACAATAAAATGAGTTACGTGATTAAGTTAAACTTGTATAAGGGCAAATATGATCCAAAGTGGATTGGTAAGAACAAATATATCAAAAAAAGTATGACGGGGTTTAGATCTTATCTTTTTCTAAGAGTATAAAAGGCAAAAATATGACCTTTGCCCCATTGTCATATGATACATAAGTCCTAAAACTTTTCCTTATTTTTTTGAAAGTGGTGTTAAGTATGTTCCATAATAAAGATATGGACTATGTCTATTTTATATTCTTTAGAATGAACTATCAATTTTTCTATAAACTTTTTTTTTTTTTTTTTACTAAATCAAATTGTTGTGTTTTAGAAAAGGTGGTAATAAAATTATTAAAAATATTGAAGACTACTAAGTGCGGTAAATTGTTGTGGCTCATACCCAACTTGATATTTTAGCTCATTTGAGCCTAAGGTAAATTGGGTATATCAGCGACCCAAACCTGATTACTATTTCAACGCCCAGTAATAAGATCTTCCTATTTCAAAACAAATTACCATTTTGACAACTCATAAAATACCTTTATGGGCTAAAATATATACCATACGTTAATCCAATTCACCGATATAATTAATTATTGCATTAATAAAATAGTTGTCACAAATTACTTGTACAAAGTCAAGATAGAACTAATTATTATTTTACATTTTATTCTTATAGTTAATTCTTCTTTTGAAAAAGATATTAAGGAGATATTTAGTAAAACTACAAGTTATTTTGATAGCTGATTTAGAGAAAAGAAAAAAGACAAAAGATATATGCTGCATCAATCATAGTAAAAAATGGTGAACATATGTTTATTATATCAGTTATATATTTTTGGGAAATTTTGCAATAATTCATGATAATAAAACTTATGATGTTTCATAGCGATAGCTTGCAGATTCCACGGATCAGTTTTACGTGATTCGTTTGTAATTTGATATTAGCTACTTGTTGTAGTAAAATAAAAATTAACGAATTTATACAAATACAAAAATGATCTGAACGTCAAATAGTTATACGAAAATATATTATACAAAAATTATAAAATTCTGAATGTTATAAATAAAAACGGTGTATAACACCTCGTAACCCCCAAAGCCCACGGGGATTATCATTGAATATGATCGCGAGTAGTAATAACTAAAAATAGAACTAATCACTAATCAACGGTGTATAGAGAGAGATAAGGAGTAGTATAGATATATATATATATATATATATATATATATATATATATATATTAGATATATATATATATATTATATCTATATTAAATAGAGAGGTGATATGCTACGTGTTCAAAACCAGAAAAAAAATAGTTATTTTAAAAAATTAAAAAATGATAATATAATATTAAAAAAATAAAAATAATAAGATTGTCTTTTTTTATAAAAATGCATGGGATTAGTTAGTTTACTATATTTCAAATTACTGGATCCGTTAAAAAGCTATCTAATTTTACGGAGACTGTCAAGTTATAATTCTTTTAAATATCTCAATTTATCTATATAGATGATATTATAGATATAGAGGATAATAGTAGATATATTATATATATATATATATATATATATATATATTATATATATATTAGAGAGAGGAGAGAGGAGTGAGGGCGAGAGGATGAGAGAGAGAGAGAGTAGAGGAGAGACGGAGAGAGGAGGGCACGAGAAGAGATGTAGAGAGAAGGGAGGAGAGAGAGAGAGAGAAAGGGATACACACACCAGAGGAGCAGTTGTTAATCTTCCTCAAATGAGCCAGTAGTGGAGCAGTTGTCATCTGCCTCTAAAGTTAGGTCTCTACTTCTTCCTCTAAAGTCTCAGGTACATCCATAAATTTTTTGTTTACCTCAACTCCTTCTATAGAATGTAAGGCTCTTTGTTTGTATTGATGTCCAAGGAAACACCTTTCCTTACACCTGTCAGATGCCTTGTTCCCTCAATGACTGAAGGTTAAAAGGTAGATTGCTTCGTTTTAATGGAGCTCTAAATTGTAGTCTTTGGTTAGGGTATGTTATCATCAATGGTTGTTGCGCGAGAGGGATAGTAAGTGTATGTTAAGAGTAGTTTGTGAATTTCCTGGATATGTAAAGGCCTAAAAAGGTTGGTGGTATTTTGAGGAGGTATGATGGAAACAAAATGAATAAGGACTCTCAATGTCACGATCCAAATTACGAGATCGTGCAGGACCTATTCTAATCTAATTAGATAGGTGATTCTTTTACCAAATTTTACCCATTAATTAAAAAATATTCTACATAAAAGTATTTGCATTGATAATGTAAAACGAAATAAGAAAATTCCTTTTGGACTTTACAAAATAGTAAACAAATCCTAAGAATCTAGTCTAGATAGGTACAAAAGCTTATAATAGAGTACATACATAATATAAATAAATACACATGAGAGAGATACTACTTTCACTTGAGAACAAGGTGGGTAGAAGTTGATGCTGAATACTGAATGTCCACGCTTCAAACCTAAAAACAAACCTGTACCAACCAAAAGTGTATCAAGATAGATATCAAACCATCCAGGTCAACCGAAATCGAAATTTAAGTAACTGTATCAAAATTAAAAGAAAAACAGTTATAAAACTTCTAACACCTTTCTAAAGGTGAAATATTGACTCATTAGGCTAGTTTCATTTTTTATTTTAAAAGAAAAACAAGAAAACATATCCAAGGGTTAAATAAGAAATAAGTATCTTGTTCTTGTCGGCCCTTCCTCTTCTACTTTGCGATGTAAGGTTTTCCCCTATTTTCTTAATTGTTTCTCCATGTTCGTCATTTTGAGTTGCGCCGTCTTTCTCCACCAGTCATGTAATTCTCCAAGCTTACATTCTGGATGTGGCTGATACTTGGAGACCATGCCGACCCTTAGTGAACCTTTAACTTTGATAACTATGATCCACATGACTCTATGGGATACATGAAAGCTTTAATAGATGATCCTTTGAATCATTTGAAGAAAGAAAAACTCTTAGACATTGTTAATAAATATTCCGGGTACAGTGAATCACCTTGACTTTAGCAGCTGCGGATAGGACCATAATTGCCCTGTGATACTGGCATCATTAATGGCACCAAATTCACATGTTGCAATTGACTACTTCATTAAATTGGTTGAAGATACCTACCAAAAAATCTGTCTTGAAGAATGTTGTAGATGTTTTTTTCAAAAATCACATCATTTGTTGGTTTAGAATTCTTGAGTCAATTGTTACATATAATAGAACCAACTTAAACAATGATTTGATGAAAGCATTGTGTGAGAGATTCAAAATCAATTATCGAAATTCTACAACATAAAGGCCACTGAGGAATGAAACAGTTGCAAATAAGAATATCGAGAGGGTACTACGCAAGATGATTGACAATTACAAGCATTGACATGAAAAATTACCATTTTCTTTGTTAGGCTATCGAACTACTATTAGAACTTCTACTTGGGGTACGCCTTATTTTCTAGTGTAATGGTAATAAAGTTGTTATACCTGTTGAAGTGAAAATACCATCTTTGAGGATCCTTCGATAAGCGAAGCTAAGCGATGCTAAAAAGGAGCAGAAATGATTTGATAACTGAACATTAATTGTCGGCAGAATAATTAATGAAATTTACTACGGTCAACTCTATCAGAATAGAATGGCTAGAGCTTTGAGTAAGAAGGCCAGACCAAGATATTTGTCACCTGGGAAATTGGTTCTGAAGCGAATCTTTTTAAATCAAGACGAGCCAAAGGGTAAACTTTTACCGAATTGACAAGGTCCATATATGGTTTTCAGGGTTTTGATTGAGTGTACGCTCATACTAGCAAAAATGAATGGTGAAATTTGACATAGACCTATCAACTCAGATATTGTGAGGAGATACTACATCTAATTTTGATTCATGCTCTTTACTTTATTGATTTGAACTTCGTCATACCTGATTTCGTTTAAGAGAGGATACATAAGTGCTCCTATGTAGTTTGATGTTGTGAGGAGATACTAAACCCAAGTTTAAGTCATGATCTTTAGTTTGTAATTTAAAACTATGTTAGAACTAATTCCCGTTTCAGAATGAATACGTAAGCACTACTATGTAGTTGGTCTCATCCTAACAAAATTCACCTTTTTTTCTTGATTATAAAACCGTGGCATAATTTTTGAGAGCATCTAAAAATTTTCATCAAAAGAGCATTCTTCTAAAAATTTGAAGATGAGGGAAGGATTTTTGTAAGGATTTAAAAATTCATAGCAAAGCGACTCACAATCTCCAAAAATGATTAGAATATTAGTTGTTCTGTACTGGGACAAAAATTATTGAATGTTTTTTCAATAATATCTATGATTCACACAAAAATCGGAAGACCTCTTCCATTTAGATAATGTAAAGTCTAATAATGTGTCATGCTCTAAGATTCAACAATGTTTTAGACAATTTATCATTTTTGTGTTTTCGAAAACTTTTCTTTCACCTTTTTATTTTTATACTCTTTATATATCACCCCAAGATAATGCCCGAAAAAAAGCCTGGATGTTAAGGATGAATGGAGCATGCTGGTCAAAACAGAGAACGATCAACCTTTCCTTTTATAAACTAATAATTTTACTTCTAAATTAGAAAATAGATATACACATGCAAGAAACAGTTCCAACATTGCCCGGGTAAAAATCATGAAATTACGCTCTATCCTTCTAATAAGATGAAGGTCTAAGATACTATATACTCTCAACTATTATTTTGATCCCAACAACTGCCAAGAAATTACATTGCTTCCCGCCATAGATGGAGTTTAAGCTATCTGACACTCTCACTCCATTATATTGTGCCCGGACAATTGCTTATGGGGACAAACACTTGTCCTGTTATAAAACAAAGGTCTAAGCGACCTTATACTCTTCAACTGCAACAATCCTTTTGTGTAGAAATATATTTGTTCTCGATTAATATACTTGGTGAGAATGCATGTTCGTGAAATTGCATTAAATTTGAAAATTGTATTGGATCTGAGCCTGAGAAACTACATAGTGCCCAAAAATTTACATTGTGTTCATAAATTGCATTGAGCCTAAGAAGTTACATTGTGCCTAAATAGTTGAAGTGTGCCTGAGATATTGCATTGTGCCCGAAAATGACAGTGATTGCATTATTCCTAAGAAATTGCATTGTACCCGAGAATTTGCATGTGCCAGAGAAATTGTCTTGTGCTTGAGAATTTCATTGTGTCCGAAAATTGCATCATGCCTGAAAATTGCATTGTGCCAAAAAATTGTATTGTGATCGAAAACTAGATAAAACTCAAGAATTATAATGTTCCCAAGAACTATACTAAGAAATGACAATATGGCCAAGAATAATATTGATCCCAAGAATCATATTTATGTTAAAAAAATGTTTAATCAAGTTACATAAACCACATTGAACCCTAAGAGATACATCTAAATGAAATATCTATTGAATCAAGCTACAAGTATCACGATATGGCCCGATATTTCATGAAGAAAATAGGAAACACCTCTTTTATCCCAAAAAGATTATTTTAATGTCCAAAGTCGGATCATAGCAAAGACATCATTTCATGATTTGTTGATTAAATTTATGATTATCATGTTCCAAATGCATCATAGTATAAAGACACATTCTCCATTCCTACGGACATCATCTCATGGTCTAAGGTTTTATTTTCTCTTTACCTTGTTCCGAACGTGTCACACTCTGAAGACATCATTTTCATGGCCTACAAGCATTATTCTATGACCTAAGGATTAAATTTTAGCGTAACACATCCCTAAGACGCCATCATCTAAAGATAAATTGTCATGGTCTAAATGGGAAATTAAATCATGTTTATAAATTATTTTACCATTTTATCACTATAGATGCGCTAATCACTTTATTAAGTTATTTCACAAGCTCGAAGTTTGCAGAGACTGGCATATTGTAGACAAGATCAACTTCTCTTTCAGGATTTGGGACGTCCCGTACTTATATTATCTATCGCCAATTAGCCTTTCATCTTTCCCACAATCATATGGATTGATTTTTTTCTCTTATAACTAAGTGTTCTTATCTTCCTTACACTATTCATACCATCTTGAGTTCTAATCTTATCTACTCAAGCTCCTATTTCTTCTATTCCAATCTCGTATTGTTTTTTCATTTTTAAGGAGCTTAGTCCATTCCTAAATTTAGAACTACACAAAACCTTATTATCGTAATACCAGAGATATGTAGGCGACTTAAGGCTAAAATTTTGACCACACCTTTTTTTCGTTTTACAATTGATTATCATTTCATTTGATCCCACTAACATCTTTCTGTTAGTCGGATAAAATTGACTACTTAGTCAACGTCTTTGCCCTCAAATCCATCTTTCAGTATCAAGAAAAGAGTGACAAATCGTTGACACTCAATTTCGATCGACCTATAACCCTTTCTGATTGCTATTTGGTTAAATATGTATTTTAGAACCCATTTGTATCATATGTTTAAAATTATGTTTTATTTTTATATATTAACATATTACTTTAGATTTGGAATCTACAAATAAATATATTTTTACATCGTTGTTGTGTTGGCGTTTCATCGTGTATGTTTTAAATTATTATAATTATTTCTAAATTTGATATAATTAATTTACTTGTTTGTTTAACTTCTATAATATTTAAGTGTGTTTATATTATATGAAAAATTATTTAATATTTGTAGTATAGCTATTAATTTGACAACAGTTTGTTGAACCTCCCTCCGAATCATTTGAATCATAGCCCCTTTTATTCAATCTATCTAATTTATAGCCATTTCTACTCAATTTTATCTCAATTCTAGTCCATTTTGAACCAATTAATTCAATCCCAAGCTCAAGATCTTACCTTCAATCCCAACCGTCCATTCCATTCTTTTAAATATCAACCCCACATTTCATCTTGATCCAATGACTAAGATTGAGTCTCCAACCACTTTCCCATAATAATTCCCTAACACCCTAACCCTATTTTCATTTTTCTCCTCGTTCTCTTTGAAATTACCAAGCGCCGCTCCCTCATCTCCCAACTTCGTCTATCATAGGCGAAACGACACTCCACCTTCACTTGCGAGGACAACTACCTAGAGATCCCATCTTCTTCTTCTTCTCTCCTCACAATGCTTTTCCAACCAGTAGACAATAGCCGCTTCTCCACCCAAACCAATCGCCCCTATCCTCCCCTCTCTCTTCCCTTAGCGTCTATTTCTTACCTACTGGCCGGCGAAGCGATGAACTATGCAACCTCAACACGTCTCCTTCTATTCATCTCATTGGTTTCGACCATAAACTCTAGCATGACAGCCGCCACGAAGATCCATTAGGATTTGATGGGGGCAAGCCAATTATTATCCTCCCCCAATGTGATCGATAACAACAACAAAACAACAACAACAACAAAAGTATCATTGTTTTGCCTCTCCAACCAATGAGACTCGGTGGAGCCTTAAGATTTTGGGGGCTATTGAAGACAGATCTTAACAGATCCGTTCAGGTTAGTTTTTTAACTCTTTTTATTTAGATTATTGTTTTATCTTTTAAACAAATTACTTAAATCACTTATATTTTTAGTATAGTAGTTATGATTGCATTCCTACTCTAAACATGATTTCATTATGATTTTGTATTTCAAATTGTGCATTTTAAGCTTTGTGTTCCTATTTTTGTTTAAATGTAATCCTCCCCTTTTGTAAATGGGTGTTAGTACACACTTGAGTTTTTTCTTTAAAAACATTGATTGAATTGTGATTTCTTTATATAATTATGGCAAGCCTTCATATAAAAATTTGATTTATTTGTTTAATGAATCAATTGATTATTCGAAAATCTTTATGATTTATGCTTTTTTCCATTCTTGTTCCCTTAATCGACTGGTACACCTTAATTTTTGCCTATCCTTGATAAATTTAGACATGAGTCTTCTCCTTGATTGATTTTATTTTGTTCTCCAAATTTTCTTTCTGTTTTTGGTAAACTTTTGAAAGTTGTGGTAAGTAAATCTATCTATGTTGTCTTTCAAATATGACAGTCTCTAAATTATGTTATTTTTTACTGAAGTCTTTTCTGGTATTAACAAGGTTGCTTCAAAATTAGAAGTATGTTCATGATTCTTGCCTTCTATATATTATGACTGGTTCATCTGTGGTAATCTTTAATTGTCAATTGTCTATTTTCCTTATTAAATTGTACATTTTTAAGACAATTATTTATGGTAGAATCCATGCATTGATGTTACATTGTACTTGTTTATTTTTGAAAAAACTTAGACTTAATATTATATTTGATTAACCGATTTTTTCGACTCTCATGGTTATGATAATATGAATGAATGAAATACGAAGAATGTGACTCTAATTGAGGAGAACAATATTCTTTCTTTTTTCTCTATTAATACTTTTTACGAGTTTTTCTCGATCTATATTAAACATATATACAAATAAAGGCCTCTTCCATTTCTATTCTCACAGCTTAAAACAATCACAGCACTCTAATCTACATCTATCAAAAGCAATAATATTCTTTTGTACTACCTTATAAGTTATTATTGATATTCTTTTGTACTACCTTATAAGTTATTATTGTTCTTGTGACTACAGGAAGTTTGAACTTCGATTCTTACATCAATTTTTTGTGTGCTTACTTGGATACTGCTTAAATGATTAGTGATCTTTGCTAGAATTATAATTTGTGGTATGTTCAAGGTAGTCACTTCATTATCTATTTTGTTATATTATCTTACTTTTGTGTCCTTATAAGCTTAATTTTTTAAGAGTATTTATTACTTTAGTATTTAATTTAAGGCACTAAGAACAAACATAATAACAAGGAAGAAGCTAAGAACTTGAAGCAGTCATTTTTGGAAGGAATAAAAAATCTGGAATTCTTGTAAAGGTAGGAAAATTGAGTTTTTAATCAACTTCAAATGAACATAACTCCTATCTCAGGATGATTTAGGTGTACTTCTAGATATGGTACGAAATCTCTCAAAATAACCTTTCCAACACCGCCAAGTTTGCGCGATTCCGAGTTCTTATGAGTGAGATATACCCATTTGGAGTTGGGATGTTTAAATGAGGAAATGTCCAAATATAGATTTTTAAAGGGTGATTTGGTATTTTCCATACCCTATTATTTTAATTCATTTTTAGTGAATTTATAAGGGGAAAAATGAATTGATTCAGTTTTCACAATTGGAAATTAACGATAGTGTTCTAGAGAAAAGAATACAAGAGAAACGAGAAGAGAAAAGCAAGATTCTTCTTTTCGTAAGGAATCGATTATAGATTATTCAAGGATTTGGTCCTACAAGGTACTTGAGGATTCATAACGTTAGGTTCGTTCACCCACTTTCCAAACATGTTTATTTCAACATGAGTTCATCCTAAAAGAGTTTAAAAGTTGATGTTCTTAATATGTATTTCTTAATTGGTACTATTCTTGAGTTGGGATGAAATTGAGATGTTTATGAGATCATTACATTATATTAGGTTTGTTGGAGTTAGGTTCTTAGGTACATTTATTGGGTATTTATATCTAAGAAGAATTTGGGAAAAAGAATCGAGTTGGGCTAATTGGGGCCGGAAAACGAGAAGAAATTTACTCGGGAAAATCTGGGGAGCAGGTCCGCGACATGGAGTCTGTGGCCAAATTTTCCCGACTAATCTCTTCTTTATTTTCCAGCCTCAATTCCCCCAAACTCAATTATTTTTCCAATTTTTTTTAGATACAAATACCGAATAAATGTACTTAAGAACCTAAATCCAACCAACCCAATAATTTGACGTAATGATCTCAGAAACTTCTCAATTTCAGCCCAACTCAAGAATAATATAAAACTCAAAAATACATATCAAGGACATATCAACTTTCAAACTCTTTTAAGACGAATTCACCCTGTAATAGACATGCTTGGCACGTGGGTGAACGAACCTAACGTTATGAAAGACCATATAGCTTGTAAGATCAAATTCTTGAAGAAATCCGTAATCAATTCCTTACGAAATGAATAATCTTGATTTTCTCTTCTCCTTTCTCTTGTGTTCTTCTTTCTAGAACCCTAACGTTAATTTGGAATTGTGCAACCTGAACCAATTTAGTTTTGAACCTTAGTTAATTCACTAAAAACAAATTAAAGTAATAGAGTAAGGGAAACAAGAACACCCTTTAAAATTTTGGAGTGGACATTTTCTCATTTAAAAATCCCAACTTCAAATGGGTATATCTCACTCATACGAACCTATAATCGCGCAAAGTCGGCGGCATTGGAAAGATTATGCCGAGAGATTTCCTACCAAATCTGTAAGTACACCTAAATTATCCTGATCTAGGAGTTATGACCGTTTGAAGTTAAACAAAACCTCAACTTTTCCTACCTTAACAAAATTTCCAGATTTTTTGTTCCTTCCAAAAATGAACATTTCAAGTTCTTAGCTTCTTCCTAGTTATTTCAGTTTGCGAGATGTTACAATATCTCCCCCTTGGGAACATTATTCCTTGAATGAGATTACTCTTACTAGGCTATACTCTTACTAGGCTAAGTGTGTAACATGCAACATTGACTTAACACCCAACAAGCAATGCAAACACAACATACCAACTCATAAATTAAAGAGTACTAAGAAGAGAACTAGTACCTTGGTCTGAAATTTTTCAGCTTCCCAAGTAGTTTCTTCAACGAATTAGTTCCTCCAAAGGACTTTGACTGATGTTACTTCCTTTGTCTTCAACTTGCGAACTTGACGATCTAAAATCTGGACCAGAATCCCTTCATAAGATAATTTATCCTTGGTCCCAATATATTTAGTTGGTATGATTAATGAAGGATATCCTATGCACATCCTCAACATGGATATGTGAAATGCCGGATGGTCCTGTAACTCTTGTGGTAGGTCTAGTTCATAGGCTATTTTGCCAATCCTTTTGGATATTTATTCGTTAAGGTCCAATATACCGTGGACTAAGCTTCCTTTTATTACCAAATCTCATAGCACCCTTCATGTGTTAGACTTTCAAGTAAACCCAATCATCTACTTCAAACTCTAACTCCCTTCTCCAAACGTCAGTGTAGGATTTTTGATGGCGCAGCGCTGTTTGCAACCTCTCCTGAATCATTTTCACCTACTCCATAGATTGATAAACTAAATCTGGTCCTATAAATACATCTTCACCAACTTCAAACAATCCAATAGGAGATCTGTACCTTCTCCCATAAAGATTTTCATAAGGAGCCATTTGGTGGCTAAAATGGTAACTATTGTTGTAAGCAAACTTGATGAGAGGTAGGTGATCATCCCAATTAACTTTGTAATCAATCAATAAGCGCTCAAAATATCCTCTAAGGCTAAATAGTGGCTCTATTTTCCCATCAGTTTGAGGATGAAATTTGGTACTTAAGTTCACCTCTGAACCCAACCCTTTTTAAATGACTTCCAAAACTATGCAGTGAATTGCGCACCTCTATCTGAAATAATGGATACCGAAAACCCATAAAGTCTAACCACCTCTTGATGATATAACTTAGCATAACCTTTTGCTGAATGGGTAGTCCTTACCATTAAAAACTGGGTTGGTTTTGCCATTTTGTCGACAATCAACTAAATAGAACCATACTGCCTGCGAGACCTTGGCAAACATATGATGAATTCCTTATTAATTATATATCACTACTATTCCATAAGTTCTACATTCTGAGACAATCCAAAGGGCTTTTGTAATGCCCTTTGTCATACTATTCCACCAATACACCTCTATCAAGTCATGAGACATCTTTGTGGAACCTGGATGAATGAAATATATAGAGCTATGAGCTTCTTTCATGATCTTCTCTTGGAGTCGATCCACCAATGGTACACACAATATACTTTAACATCTCAATATGCCATCTTCTTTTTGTTCAAAAGCTAAAACATTTTGTTTATGAACATTTGCCTTTAATTCAAGCAAAATTAGGTCTTAGTCTTGCTTCTCTTTCACTTCTGTCACTAATGATGATTCATCACCACTAGTTCTCCTTCTGTGGAATCCATTAGTCGGACTTGTAAGTTTGCAAGTCTACACATATCTTTCACTAACTCTCTTTTTTCTTCCTCAACATAGATGGTACTACCCATACACAACTTGCTTAAAGCATCAATAACAATATTAGCCTTACCTAGGTGATAAAGAACACTCATGTCATAATTTTTAAGTAATTCTAACCATCTCCTTTGTCTGAGATTAAGCCCTTTCTAAGTGAACACATATTGAAGGCTTTTGTGATCGGTGAATACATCAACATAAACACCCTACAAATAATGACACCATATGTTCAAAGTAAATACTACAACAACCAACTCTAAAACATGGGTTGGGTAATTCTTCTTATGAACTTTCAAATATTTGGAGGCATAAGTTAGAACCTTTCCATTCTGCATTAACACACAACCCAACCATTCTAGAGGACTACAATACACCACCAAAAAACTTGAGTTACCTTACTTGGTTAAGGTCAAAAGTAAGGCAGTAGGTCAACTCTTTTTTTTTTCAACTCCTAACGCTTTAGAACAATTGAAAACTTCACATTTTCTGAGTCAACTTGGTTCAAAAAGGATGAAATAGACGGAAAACCCCTCTTACGAACCATCTTAAATGCCAAAAAGCCCAAGAAAACTTCCTATATTGTATGGATAGTGGGTGGTGTATGGCCAATTCCATGTCGTCTCTTATATTTGGGATTCAAACTCTAATCTATTCACGGGAAACTATGTGGCCCAAAGACGCCACAGACTCAAACCATAACACATATTAGAGAATTTAACATATAACTCCTTATCTTTCAAAGTCTAAAGAACTATTCTGAGATGGATAGCATTATCTTATTCATTCCTTGAATTGATTAGTATGTGATCAATCAAGATGATTACAAACATATTTAAACAAGGGTTGAAAACTCTATTCATAAGATACATGAACGTTGCAGGTGCATTAGTTAAACTGAACGACATGACCATAAACTGATAATGACCATAACGGGTCCTGAATGTTGTCTTTGGAATATCACACTTCTTTACTTTCAAGTGATCGTAGCTAGATCTAAGGTCAAGCTTAGAAAAACATGAAACACCCTGAAGGTGATTTAAAAAATATCAATTATTGGAAGAGTATACTTATTCTTGATGGTAACCTTGCTCAACTGAAGGTTATTTTTTACACATCCTAAGGAACCATCATTCTTTTTGACAAATAATATCGGAGCGCCCCAACTTGAGACACTTGATCGAATAAAGCCCTTATCAGGGAGATTTTTCAACTGTTCTTTCAGCTCTTTCAAGTCTACTGGTGCCATTTTATATGAAAGAATAGATATATGATGAGTATCAGGAAGAATGCATATGCCAAAGTCTATTTCTCTCTTAGGAGGAGCTCCCGGTAGATCATGTGAAAAGACTTCTAGAAACTCTTTTATTAATGGAGCTGACTGAATAAGAGGTAACTCAACACTAAAGTCATTAACCCTGACTAAGTGATAGTCATACCCCTTGGAAACTACATTTCTTGCCTTAAGGTATGAAATAAAATGACCCTTAGACACAACTATCCTACTTTTCCACTCTAAGCTGGCACATTAGGAATTTAGAACTTGACAAGTCGAGTTCTACAATCTATTGAAGTGTAATAGGCATAAAGTCAATGCATACCTAGAATGACATCATAATCTACCATGCCTAACTCAATCAAATCATCCATTATGTTCGTGTGATTGATGAAAATGACACAATCGCGATATACTCGCTTAACTAGAATAGATTCTCCAATAGGTGTAGAAATACAAAAGGGTTCACAAAGTTTCTCAGGAATAACATCAAACTTATTTTCCACATAAGGGGTTACAAACGATGTCTAGAAAAGCATAAACATCAAAAGTAAAGACTTTGATCATACACGTGACAACATCTGGAGAGTTCTCTTTTTTATGACGACTACTGATTACATAAAGGTGATTCGATTCTCTACCAGTATTGGAAGTAGCTTCTCTAGGTGAAACCCTATTTGGTGGAGCAACTGATGAAGATTGGGATCTGTTTCCCTGATTAACATTACCTTGCAAGTTCTTGGGACCTTGTCTTATGAGATAACCTGCTTGTCCACACTTGAAACAATATAATTGTCAATCACGACACTTACTTGGGTGGGTTCTACCGTACCCAACACATACTGGATCTTAGTTACCTCCTTGTGCCACGCTACCTTGAGACTGCGTAGGTCTATCTTTGAAGTGTTGGGATCGTGACCATTATACTCATTTTTTCTTTTGGGTGCTGGTGCACTATTAGATGATGATGCAGGTCCCTTTCACTTTTGCTGAAAGTACGAACATTCACATTACTTTTTGTTCTGCCTAGACTCATTTCCTGTCTTAGCTTTCTTATTTTTGAATTCTTCCCTATCACTCAACTTTTCTTCTTCAACCTATTGCACATATACCATCAACCTTGATGTATCCATATGTCCCTAATTAGAATCACTTCACTACCCTCCTTGCTTGATAGACTAGATAATCCATCAACAAACAGACTCATTCTACTCCATATATCTGCAACCATCTGCGGAGCATAACAGGATAGTTGGATGAACTTCAACCTATGCTCATGAACACTCAAGGAATCGATCTACCTTATCTTCTTTCAGTTCTTGGGGGAAAGAATGCCCCAAAAAAGGCTTACTCAAAACATGCCGAACTCGCAAGTGGTGTATCCATAGCTCTACCCTCTTGCCACTGGTCAAACCATCTCCTAGCAACATTCTTTAGTTGATATAAAACTAGTTCAACTCGATCAGTATCAACAATATGCATAACCTCAAATATCTTCTTTTGTTGCTCAACAGAACTTTCTGAATCCTCAAGAGTATTTGAACCCGTTAAAATTGGAGGATTTATCATCAAGAACTCTCAAATCCTTGAAATATCATTCACTTCCTATTAATCTCCTCTCTATTGCCGAAATTGGTTAGTCACAACTTGACTCAATATCCTAATGGCCTCACAGAACTTAACATTGGTAATCTCTCATCGAGGTTTCACTTTGGGTGCATCTGTTACCCCTTGCTCCTCAATATTACGTCTAGCAGACAACTCTCTGAAAGAGAGGAAGGGCAGGACCCTTCGCCTCCCTCCATTTTCTTCCCACCTACTGCCCCCGCACCTCTCTAAGTCTCGAATGCCCTATTTGCTACTCTTTTGCTTCTTCTCCCTCTTCCTCGGTTACTTCACAACTTTCCTATCCCTTCCACCCACCCTCCTGTTCATCCCTTTACACAGCCAGTCTCCCGCTGACTTCACATTAACCAACCCCCATCCCCCACCCTCGTTACTCCCCTTGTCTCTCTGAACTCTCTTCCCCACCCAGCCTCAGCCTCGCCTCTCTTTCCACTAGCGGTGCCTGATATCTGGAAAACAGCGTAAGCACGAATTAGAAGAAAATTTTCAAAGATCAAACTCTAATGCACGAAATGAGTATGAAAGAAGTGAGAAATTTCCTAAGTGTTTCAGCTTCCTAAGTAAAGATGTGGCGCGTTTCACATCGATAACTAGGAATCTATATACACGGCTCCATAGATTCCCTAGGACTTTTGAAATCTGTGCTCTGATACAAAGTTTGTCACACCATGATCCTACACCCGGACATGGCTGACAGTTGGAAACCATTACTGGCCCCAAACGAACCCTTGTGCTGGCTTACTTATCCAGGGGAAGTCTTTAAGTATTATTACAATGATAAAATTCACTCACTTTATTGTTAAAGAAAATAGTTAGAATGTTTAAAAGTCAACATTTAACTTAGCCAAAATGGCAATCCAAGTCTTAACATATGTGTCACGACTTGAATCTAAACCCAGAAGAGACCGGCATCGTGACCTTTTAGAAGTCGCAGACAAGCGTACATATGTCATTCTTACATCAATATGTGTACATGAAATATAAAGAACTATCATGCCATTTCAAGTTCTAAACCATGAACAATAGCCACGGAACACACACATACACACGTAGTTACATTTTTCGGAAACTCAACATAAGTCACATAAGTCCAAAACTATATGTATTATAAAACATCAATCATCAGGAAAACATGGGTTATCCATATTTTTATACTATAAAACATAACCAACCTATGATTCAATGGGATCTAGTAACAGGGATATGCAACGAGGAACAATCCTAGTTTTCGGAAAGAATATTCTGAACCTTAAGGGGTCTATTGGGAAAGGGACCAAGAGAAAGATAACCCATAACTTTTTTGACGTTCAAACCTCGACTTTCTACCCAAACAACCCCTCCAAACACACGTCCAAATCCAAGAGCTTCAACACAAACTTGACGGAAAAACCCTCTTTTTGACCCAAAACATGCTAGTGTACATGGGGATTGAACCCCGCCAGATCCCTATATTGGCAGTATGGTTGGAGACTAGGAGAGATAAGGAGGAACCAAACCCAGATGCGGACAATCTCATTGTCATGAGAGTTACGTGAACCTCCGCCCTTCCGAAAGAAGGCTAATACCGCTCATAGCTAGTCATCAGTGGGCTTAGTATAAAGTTCCATATATTCAAAATCATAGGTAATGAGAAGTTGGCTTCTAGTAGGAGGACATCATATCTTAATAGGATGATTTCTCATCTCATTATTAGTATTAAGTGTATGAATCTCAATACTTTATTAGAGTTTCATAGAGAACCGGTCTCGTTATTTAACTTTACAACTTTCATTAGGGAGTACATTTTGGTAACATTTACTTAGGCTCATTTGAGCTTTCTCTCATATTTTACCATTGCCTCATATCATGTTGTCACCACATTCATCAAAATTAGCACATTTGCTCTTCATAATTACTCACCTCCTTTTTATGTGAATGTTCATTTCAGTATATGCCATGCACTTGGCTATTGTGTTGTTTCACACACTTACGATCCTTTCTAGGTTTCATCATTTAATCAACATAATAATTCATTTTCATCGATAACCAATGCACTGGCCATTAGTGTGTTTACAACGTACTTAACCCTTCATAGGGTTTTAGATCATTTCATTACATACATTTAGGTTCACTTCATTTTTAACGTATGCTAGATTATGGTCTATACAACAAGCCATGAGGCTTCATTTATAGTCGGTTAAGTGATTCATATATTCTAAGATTATGTAGTTACAAACTTTGCATTCTTGTATGTATGCCAGATCTCAATTTCTATTAAGTGGGCAAAAATTATTCTGAAGATTTAACTCACGTATGACTTATGCATCTATACAAAATTTGGGCAAGGGAACCCGGTTTTCAAATCTCTTGAACAACACATAAATTTTTTTATTCATTTTGGCTTGATTCATACTGCTTAGGGACCCAAGTTCGAGCCCCAATGACTTCATTTTATTTTCCCCTTATTTTCTCTCTTCATTTTTCGCTTAATGGAACTAAGAGGATGTGGAACCGAACCCTCACAACCTCATTTACTTTTTATTTTCATAGCCTTTAAATTTCTCTCCTTTGGCCGAGGGTTGTGAGTTTCGGAACCCTCAAACCCCTCTTTTAATTCTTTTACTTTTTCTCCTTAAATTGCCTAGGAGTCGGGGTTGATTGCCACGGCCTCACATCTCTTGTTTCTTCATTTAATCGACTCTCTTTCACTGAATATAGGTGTGGTCGCTTCAGTTGCCTCACATTTCTTTTCTTTATTTTCTTTACTCTGTTTCAGTGCCTAGAGGTCGTGGGTCGATTCCCATTCCTCACAAGGTATTTATTTTTTCTTTTACTCTTCCTTAAACTGATTAAGAGGTGGCTGGGTTTGATGAATCACAATCCTCCATTTCTTATTTTTTTTTTCTAAGTTACATTTTTCCAGCCAATACCATGGTTTGAATCCACCTTTCACAAATTTCTTTTTACTTCTTTATTTCATGGTTTGTACATGGTGAGGTCCGTGTTCACTTCCATGGACCTCGCTGTTTTGTGGTTTTAAGTCATTTTTTTCACATTTTGAACACTTTTGGTTGACCGAATAATCACTAGAAGCTGGATTTTTCTTTTAATTTTTCAGCATCCTTCATAAGTTACACCTTGTTCTTGGGGGAATTTCGTAAGGGCAATTTAGAAACGTTTAGGTGCATTTTCATGGATTCATTTAGTAAAGATATATCCCTCAAATCAGTCACATTTCGACTCATATGAACATCACATTTACATTAACATGTGTACATGAAATATAAAGAACTATCATGCCATTTCAAGTTCGAAACCATGAACAATAGCCACGACAACACACACACGTAGTTACATTTTTGAAAACATCAACATAAGTCACATAATTCCAAAAATACATATACACACATAATCATCACAAAAAAAAGTTTCATCCCTAGTTTTCTACCAGCAAACATAAACAACCTATGATTCAATGGGAGCTAGTGACAGGGATGATGCAACAGGGAACAATCTAGTTCAAATGAATATTTGAACCTTAAGGGGGTCTCTTGGGAAAGGGACCAATAGATATAAGAGAACCAACCTTTTTTGACGTTCAAAAACTTGATGTGACCAAAGAACCCCTCCAAACACACGCCAAATCAGAGCTTCAAGCACCCAACTGGACGGGAGAAAAAACTCTCTATTGCCTAAAAGTGTTCTGATTAGTTGTTTGTTTATAATTTCGTTGTGGATTTTTTCAAGTGTGAAGAAACTTTGGTTTACCTACTGTTTTTGTTACGTTATTTGGAAGAGAAAAACGTGAGTGAGAGGATAGAGACTGTGAGAGAGATGGAACGGGGGAAAGAAGAGTTGTATTAGGCTAGGAGTCTAGGTTTTAAGGGATAGTCAAATAAGGTGTAGTTAATTATAAAAATTTGATGCCCTGTGTATTTTAAAGCATCTAATAACACTAATAAATATAAAACTAATAACATTAATTTACGAACATAATTAAAAACAATTTATTCATTGCATTCCAACTAGGTCCGAACTCGGGTGGAGCAGACTTCACCTCAAGAGACCAATTTCGGCCCACTCTCCCCAAAATGCCCCTCAACCTTTTTAATTAAATAATTAATTATATATTTAGGGTAATTACAATACTACCCTTATCCTGAAAAAATGACCATTTTACCCCTAGACCCTCTAAACATAAGATATCCTCTTTTTAAGTCCGGTAAAGACTCCTTCGAGTAAATCTTCGTATTCTAGAGTCCTACATGGTTGGACCCAACCTTTCCTAGATAAACTAACCCCCCAAGTTAGTTGTCTTGGATGTATCAAGGGTTCTAAAGTCTGATTCTACGGGCATCGATGTATAACCACTTAGCATATCCATTTTTAGGGTTGTTACAATATGAATGATAATGTAAATACAACTGAACTACTAATTATTTATGAATCATCTAAAGGAAAAAGAGATGACGGGACAGGACCCCTAATCATCCTAACAACTTAAAATTAGAAAAGAAAATGATAAAAGAGTCCTCTGAAATGCAAGGAGGCTCACCAACTGACTCCGAGTGCTTAACCTGATCAACGAGGCACTGGATGTTAATACTGATTACATGCTTATGCATCATAAGATGATGTAGGCCAATTAAAATCACTACATTAAATGTATGAGTATGCATCTAGAGTGCTAAGCACTACTTAATTTTTATAAGGATTCAAAAGGAACACTTACCTTTGATTTACTCAACTCATTAATAACTCAACTAAAAATGAGAGTCGAATAACAATAATAGTGCAATTCAAACAAAGAATTTAGAATAGTATATAACAATTCTATTGGTTGAACATATGCCCCAACAAACTTTACTTTACTTATATATCAAAGTAATATAGTATCTGTGAGAGATTCTATAATCGACAACCACCACTATGAGCCTAAGTGGTTATACATCGTATTGCCCACGTTGTCAGAACTTTCCTATACTTTGCCATCATATAGGACACCCTAACTAAGTGGATCCACTAGTCTATGCTAAAAGCATCTTATGGAGTCATCTAAAAAGTACGATCCTTTACTACACATGATGACTACATGGTTCATGGATACCTAAGTCAAGATGAACTCACATACCCATATCGGTTCTCAATAATACTCCAAAAACATCCTTAGCTCATATGTTCTTAAAAAAACATTTCTTTTGTTTGAGATAATTACTCAAAACGTATCGTAAAATCTCTTTTGGAATCAATCTTTCTTGTTCAAATGTTAAAACATTTTAAACTTTTGGGTATACTTAGTTCCCTTATAAATTTTGAAAAAATGAACTCAACTCTTTACTCTTTGCTTGACTTTAAACTTAAGTCTTTGAACAAAGTTAAAAAATTTGTGAAAGACTACTGTAAACTTGTAATGAGCTTCTTTTGACTTTCTTCTTGACTCTTAACTTTTCTTAAATTGAATTATGGATTCAAGGATCGTGATTTGTGAAAGGAAAGATCTTATTATGTTTAGGAGTGTTTTTAGATAATTAAACATGAGAAAAGATCAAAATTTCACTTTTTGAGGGAAAATACATGATGCGGAGTTATATTTAAATTTTTGTCGCGAGAATACTTTTTGAGGCATGATGGTTTGTGACCGTTGTGAATCTGGGGAGGAAGTCTGCGACACGGAGCTAGTATCGAGATTTGCTTGACAAATTTCTTTTTCATTTTCTAGCCCTAATTCGCCCAAACTCGGTTCTTTTTCCTAAATTCTTTTTAGATACATATACCTAAAAATGTACCTAAAACAATTTATTTTACATCGGTGTATGAGAATCGGTCCAATGAAATCTGCAGCAATTAGGGTTTATATACCCTAATTTGCAGCAAGCTTGTTGAAGTTCCTTGAAGCCACTGAAATCTATCTGTAAGGTTGCCAATTTCAGTAAACCTAATCTCCTTGTATAAATTGTCTATCAGACCTGTGTTTGTTAGCTTTATCTCTCATGCTTTGTTGTGATCTAGCTAAATGAAACTTGAGCAGTGCTATCACAACCTCTCTAACCTCCAGGGTGTTGGAATTAATGCATTATTTAGTCTACTGAAATTGTCTCTTAGTTTTTCAAGAAGTCTCTTTAGAATTTCGTAGTACATGTATCTAGTAAATTGTGATACATGTATTTAGTTATTTGTGCAAGACTTTTTGTTTTCTATTTTGAGTAGCATAAATAGTGATGTAGTTGATGATTGTAATCATCTCAAGTGGCCTTAAGTAGACTATAATAAAGTTGAGGATTCTCTAAAGATACTATTTTCCTTCCATATTTCCTACACAGGGATCCACCAACCATGTCATTAGAAGACTCACCAGCTAAGTAAGGAAAGTGTATTGGTGATTTTAGACCATAAAGAACTTTAAAAGGTGTACATTTCAAAGTAGAGTGGTATGTGGTGTTGTACCACCATTCTGCATGTGGTAGTTGAGTATCCCAAGTATGAGAAGTTGAGGACCATCAGAGTAAAAACATATCAAATATGTCTCCAAGGTTCAGTTAAGAACCTCTGTTTGACCTACATTTTGGGGATGGTATGCTATCGATTTATGTAGTAAGACCTCCTATAATGTAAATAACTCTATCCATAAAGAACTCAAGAAAATGGGATCTTTGTTGCTTACTAGAGAAGTTGGCATATCATGCAATTTGAAAACATTGTCCAAAAAACAATAAGCTACAAATTCAGCAGTGTAAGGGTGTGCAATAGCAATGAAATAACCAGACATATTGAATCTATCCACCACTACCAAAATAATATCTTTCCCTTTCGATTTAGGAAGACCTTCAATGAAATCGAAAGTAATATCAATCCAAACACCATCAAGAATAGTTAATCGTTGATGTAGTCCAGGGTAAGTTGCTGCATCATACTTATGCCTTTGAAAAATATCACATTTTTGAATAAAAGTTCTAATGTGAGCTGCCAGTGACTTCCACTAAAAAAAAGGGATTGTAGCCTCTTAATAGTTGCATCCATGCCTGCATGACCACCTTGTGGTGTTGAAATAATGGTCTGTCTTAACTGCAAATCAGACCCTACTACTAGCCTGCCTTTCCCTCTTAGCTGAGAACCAATCCAGGTATAGAATTTATAAGACATTGCTTGCAGCTTAAGAATAATAGCTTATAACTCAGCATCAGTTGTCCATGTTAGGCTAATTCTCTCCAAAAGTGTATCATTAGGAGTTAGAAGTTGTAACACCCCATATCCAAAAAGAACAAAAAACAGTTTTTCATAAAATCTGCAGGTGCAACAGATGGTGGCCATCGACGCACCGTAGCCTGACCCACGGTCCGTCCTGCACATCCGTCGATGGAGTCAAAGACTCCCGAAATCTCAGCCCAGGAAAATTTGACTAAGTGTCAAACGACGGACGGACCGACGGTCCGTAGGTCAAACCAAGATCCGTAGTTTGTATCCGTCGATTAACACTCCATTCACCTACTCTCTGACAAGAATCATGATTGACCATCAAGGACCGTAGATGGACCTACAGACCATAGGTCTGACTTAGTGGACGTAGCCAGACAAGTTCAGATCTCAACTTTTTTCCATTACGAAAAAGGCAAATCGTGTACACTCACATCTTCCAATCATTTTTAGTTTCCATAAGTAACAATGTCTAAGATTTTTTATATTTTTCAAGAACTTCTTGTAGAATGTAATGAAATTATGCATAATAACTTTTGTTGATAGTCACGTTAACTGCTCATGTTTTCGGAAGATCCTTTAGTTTTTTACAATATCTAACAAAAGGATAAAAGTTGTTCACTCAAATACTTAAAGGTTGTTTTCTGCTAAAAATGATACTTTAAGCATGTAGTTTAAGTTTGGGGTATAGTTAAGGGATGTTTTCTGCTAAAAATGATACTTTAAGGATGTAGTTTAAGTTTGGGGTATAGTTGAAGGATATTTTTGGCCAAAAACTCGCCAACAACTCAACGCTTTGATTTCTTGACAAAGCACCAACAACCTTATTGTCATTCCCTTTCTTGAACTCAATAGTAAAATCAAAGGCCATTAATTTAGAAATACCAACAATCTGAAAATCAGTGTGAGTATTTTGTTCAAAGAGGTGTTTTAGTGCCTTTTAATCAGTTCTCATAGTGAAATGTCTTCATAACAAATAATGAGACCACTTAGTAACTGCAAATATGATGGCTGATAGCTCCCTATCATATACACACATATCCTGATGTCTAAGTGCCAATGACTTACCTATATAGGCAATTGGATGCCCTTGTTGAATTAAGACAACACCAATTTTTAAACCACTTCAATATTCTCAATTATAAATGGTTTATCATAGTCTTGTAATGCTAAGACAGGTGGAATTACTAGTGCATCTTTGAGAATATGAAAAGCTGTAGTGGGACCATCATTCCACACAAAGTTATCCTTTAATAATTCATTGAGAGATTTAGCAATGGATCCAAAATTCAGAAAGAACCTCTTACAATATCTTGTTAAACCAAGAAACCCTCTCACTTGTTTGATATTTGTAGGAACAAATCAAGCCTGTACTGCAGAATTCTTCTTAGGATCAGTATCTACTACCCCTTTTGCACTGATAAAATGATATAGGTACTAAATTTCAAGTACCCCAAAAGCACACTTAGAACCTTTGGCAAACAACTGATGTTGCTTCATTAAATCAAACAAAACGTTTAAATGGTTCACATGAGTTGACATATGCTTGCTATATACCAAAATATCATCAAAAAAATTAGTACTGACCTCCTAAGAAGTGGTTTGAATACATAATTAATTAAAGATTCTTTCTTCTCTTAAAAGAAGAAGGGTGGTGGGGGGGGGAGGGGGGCGGTGGAGGGGGTGAAGGGGTCGGGGGAAGGGTTGTGGGGGTGACGGTTGGGGCACGTTGGGCGCGGGTGGGGGGGGGCGGTGTGGTGGGGAAGGCTTGGGTGGAGGAGGGCGGGTTGGTTGGAGTGGCGGGTTGTTGGGTTCTTTGATGTATTGCTGAAATGGTCTTGTGGTGGTTGATTTTGTTTTTTGATGTTTGAAGGCTGTTTCGCTTGGTGTTTGATTGGATGATTTTTTGTGGTTTTTTTGCGGTTTGTTGTTTTTTGTGTTTTTTTTTTTTGTGAATTTGTTTGAAATTTTTGCATTGTGTTGTGAGTATGTGTTTGTGATTGTGATTTTTGCTGAATTTTTTGTATTGGGGGGGGGGCCGGAATGGGTGGGGGGACGTTCGTCGGTCGAGGGAGTTGGCGGGGGACGTGGGGAAGGGGGGCTGGTCGGAGGGGGGCGGTGGGGACAAGGGCGCCTGTACGATGGGACGAGGGGGGGGTCAAGTTTGGGGCGGTCTGTGGTTGTGGTCGGTTGGTGGGGGGGGGGGAAGTGGGTTTGTGTTTGGTTGGGGATTGGGGAGTGTGTGGGTTGGAATGTTTTTTGTGGGGAGGATGCGGGGAAGAAGGAAGGGGTGGGAGGGTGGAGGGAGGGGAGGGGGTAGGGGGGGGGGGAGGGGGGGCGGTAGTGGTGTGGGGGCGGGGGAGCCGGGGGGGGTAGGGAAGGGGTGGGGGGGGGGGGGTTGGGATGGAATGGGGCGGTTGCGGAGGGGAGTGGGGGCGATGGGGGAGGTGGTGGGGGGAGGAGTGGGGGTGGGTTGAGGGGGGAAGTTGAAGGGGTGAAGCCGGGGGGTGGGGGCTGGGTGGGGGTGGCGGGGTGGAGTTTGTGGTGTTGGGGTGGTGTTGGGTTGGGGGGGGGGGTGGTTGTTGTGTGGGGGTTGTTTTTTTTTTTTTTTGGTGGATGTTGGCTTTGCATGGTTGGCTTTTGGTTTGGTCTTGGCTTTGGTGCTTTTTTTGCTTGTTTTTTGGCCTTGCTTTTTTTTGCTGTTGTGCACATTTGTAAGACCAAATGTCATAACAAGAAATTCGTAGTGTCGTTCCTACTTTTTAAAAGTTTTTTTTATATGTTTTTGTTTCCTTCATTCTTAATTGGTGGTAACCAGCTCTAAGATCAATTTTATAAAACACTTCAGCTCCCCTTAGTTCATCTATAGCAAATCCTCAATGATAGGAATAGGAAACTTGTCCTTTAATGTCAATTTGTTCAGATCTCTATAATCTACACAAAGCCTCCAATTCCCATAGTTCTTCCCAACAAGGACTACAGTGATGCATAGGGACTAGAACTAGGTTGTATAACACATTGACCTAGCATTTCATGTACTAGCTTCTCGATAATATTTTTCTTCATTCCTAGATATCTATAAGGCCTTTTGTTAACAGGAGTAGCTGAGTCAATGAGTGGTATGTTGTGATCAATGATGCACCTATGAGGGGGAAATGTAGTAGGCATATCAAAGATGCATCTGTATTGTTCCATTAAAACAGTTAAGGTAGGATGAATATCAGTACCTTGATATACCTATATATTGTTGCATTGCCAAGCAGAGGTTGCATCAATCACAAAGGTAAGCATGAAGACCTGAACGGATTCATCAGTCTTTTTTTTCGAGGATTTTGCCTCGGTGGTCTTGATTTGGCTACTGGTTCCCCTTAAAACATGTTTTCTTCCCAAGTACACAACTCAATAGTTCTATTTCTAAAGTCAAACAAAATCCTTCCCAAAGTGTTTAACCACTGCACTCCCAACACTATATCAATATTTCTCAATGATAGTAGTAGGAAATCGGAAGAAAAAGTTGTACACTGCAGTAACCAATTCAAGTTGTTAAACACAACAACAGTTTGAACCTTCCTAATATAAGTCACACATACAGATTGTTCATGTATAGGCAAAGCTTTACAACCTAACTTCCTTGTCATTGACTCATCAATGAAATTTTGAGTACTATGTCAATAAGCATCGTACGGGTTGTTTTCATGGTATACAGTTACTCAATTCTTTAATAACTTGTACTTTCAGTAAATACTTGTAAGGAAATTTTCATGCACTCATTTACTTGTAACACTTATTCCTCCATGATTACCTCCATCTTCCGAAACTTCAACAAAATACAATTATTTCTTGGATTTACAAACATGCCCAGGCACATACTTCTCATCACACAAGAAGCAAAGTCTTTTAGCCCTTTTCTCATCCATCTCAGCAGGAGTCAATAACCTTCTACCAGTATTACCATTACTGAATTTGTTAGCATTTGGTTCATAAGGTTTCTTGACATTTGTGCTAGAAAAAGTAGGTTTTTTTTGTACACCCTGAAACCTATTTGGAGTAGGAAAAAGACCAGTCTGATTCGTGTTGTTTCTACGAATTTCCCAAGACTTAGCTTGATCATCAAAAACCTCTTCCTGCAACTTAGTTAACTTGTAAGCTTGCATTAAGGTTTTGGGTGCTTGCATTCTAACAACTTTGTTGAGCTAGTTTTTTACCCTCTAGAAAACAGCTGATAGCATTTTTGTTTGACAAATTAACCCTATTCAATAACCTATCAAACTCAGCCTGATATGTTCTAACATTCTCAGCTTGTTGTAGATTTTTTATAGCTTCCATGGAATTTTCAAATTCCTCCCCAAATCTTTCATTAGCAGCCAACACATACTCAATCCAAAAAGGATCTAAAACTGAGTTCCTAGAATTCAAATATGATCTATGCCAAGCAGTAGCTTCACCATCAAAATAATAGAAGCTACTCTCACCCTCTGATCATATAGGACTTTATCCATGTCAAAAAATTGGTCTACCTTCTACAATCATGCTCTCAAATCCGACCAGGAAAATCTAGAAAAATCAAGTTTAGAACATCGGGTAAGAAATTTAACATTAGAATTTTAGAGATCCCCAGTTGTATCGCAAAACCCTTGTTTGCTGTCTCCACCCATAGATGATTCTTCTCTATTCTGATCCTTTTCTTTATCCTTTTATTTCGCATTTCCTAGGGCTTGCTTGATCACTATTAATTTCATATCTTTCTGTACATTTCTATCATTCATATTCACCATACCTTCCATCAACTTCTGCAATTGTTCCTGAATCTGAGACAATTTTTCCTCCATTTCCTATGAAGGTCTGTCTTAATTTTTTTCTCGAGCGACATAAAATACTCAATGAAGGGACCATCTGATTCAGATATTCCAATTGATATCTCACTTACCGTAATTCAAATTATAATATCAACTAGGATGAACCTCGAAGAAGAAGATAGTTATAACAAGGGAATCTAAGATAGAAGCTAAGAAGAACAGAGTAAAATAGAAAAGAGAATACCTTATAATATATCATTCAATGTCTTAACAATTGTATTACATGTATATTTATAGAATTGAAATGGAAGCTAAATCTAAACTAAAGAAATAACCGCTTCTAACAAATTCTAAAAAACATGAAAAAGTATAAACTGTTTTGTGAATAATGCGAACACAACCAAAACTTTTTAATATTCCTAACCATATAAGAATTGTATCAATAACATAAAACCTTTGCTTGTTGTAGAAGAGCCTTGAAATATTCAAGGCCTATGTTGGTAAGTCCATTATGGTTTCTAATGTAGCTCTTGCAAGTAAAAATTCTTTTAGTTTGTCTTATATCTCATTCTTATCAACTTCCCACCTGCATATATTAAGAGTAAGGATAAAACAGTTGAAGAAAGGATAATAGAAATTTACATCATTTATCTAAACCCATCAATGTCTTATCCTGGCTTCTATTTATGGAATTGGTGGGGAGGCAATATAGAACGAGAGGATAGGGGTAATGTGTTATACTTTAATTCATTTCAATTACCACTTCTTTCGAAGAGCTCTGTCACATTGATGATCTTACGGCATCAGATGTTTTGAAAACATGGAATGTAATGTCCTATGATAATGTTGTTTCAGCATTAGGGATGATCTTTTACATGTTGTTGCATTTGGCTGCCCACCTGCTTTTAAGGCCATTCCCTCTTAAATTAACCAAGCTCACCACAGTTTAACCAACCTCGGTCAAGTTAGGGCCTGGTCACTGACAAATAAGAAGTTCCTTGACCAACCTTAGCTTGAGACTGTTGTGTGACCCTGGAATAACCACCCATAAAAGCTAGTAAAGCAAACTGAATGGGATGAGCTAAATACACATGCTAACCATAAACCTTGGAATAAGAACCACTGAAGTTTCCCACATTCTTTAACCTTTTAGCCAATGCCTTGTCCTGCCCAATTTCTTCCAATTTCTTCACATAATCAGTCACCTTATTGAAGTTATTTACTGTAGAAGTCATGTGCACAGATAAGGCCTACAAATCAGTGTTTACTCCCTTAACATAAAGACAAATCCTTTCCTCCTCAGTTCCCCCAAGTTGAACAGCGTAGCGAGACAAGATATGCTTCAGATATACTCCCTTACTGAAGAATCTGAAATTCATCCTTCCTCACTTTGATGACCCTAAGGTAAGGGTAGAATTCTTTGTCCCTTTATATTTGTGATAGAAATTTTTAATCAGTATAGTGTTCAATGAGACCGTTCTTAGGTGAGTTCAAAATTTTAGAAAAATGAAGGTTAATTTGAAGAATTCCTTGTTATCAATCCAAAGCAAGATATATTTGTTTGAAATCGATAAAATTTAAAAATTCCTTTTGCTCAATCAAAAGCAAGAGATATTTATTTAAACATTTGTCTACATTAGTACGAGACAAACAATTCAACATCTCCTGATAACAAAGAACATTGTTGCATATGCTTGGCAAGGGGCACTGAAATCATAATCTATCCCACTGACATACTAACTTAAGGCACACTGGCAAAAAACAGAAGCTAAGTAGGCTTAAATAAAACTTAAAGGGAGACGGGATTCAGAAATTTAAGTATCCCTTACCAAACAAATGCAACGATGCTTCTTGTTGTCAGGACATGTTGAATTGTTTCCTAATAATTATGCAAAGTAATGCTTAAATAAGGATCTTTCTTTGAATATAGAAAAAACAATTCTTTTAATCTATAGATTTTAAATAAGGCCTAAAATATTACTAAAAAACATTATGTGGATGTCACCCGTTGTAGGAAGATTCAAGAATGTGGTATCAAATATTAGGAATAATTATGTTGTATCAACACTAACTTATATGTTTATCAAAGAATTACCTGATCAAAAGCGTTACTTTGATCAGTAAAATATATATGTTATATCAGCTTCCCTCAGTTCACCTTCATTTTTTTTTAAAGTTGAACTCACCTAGCAACAGGTCATATTTTATACACCTCAAGTTTGTTTGGTAATATTGCAAATTACTCATAAACTAATTAATTTACCCGCGCTTCGCGTAGGCATAATAAATCTTTCTAACCTTTTGAAAAACTTTACCAATATTTTTAAAACATTGAATAACACTTCAATCAACTTTCAATCCTTAAAGTACTCATCTACTTGTCTGAGGTTAAATATTCACCACTTTTCATTATTATTACTTTGTTATTCTAAGAAAAAGATATAAAAGGAGAAATATATATTTGGAACAACAATAAAATAATATTTTTGACTCTTATAGAAATTCATTTTTCATTGAATTACGGCCTTCTACATGCTTCATCAATGCAACTTTACAACTTTTTTAGGAATTTTAGTTAGGGTGGTTGATTATGAAAGGTACACATAGATTTAAAATGTTGCATTCTAGAATAATGTTAAAAGAAGAAACATTCTGAACATTAAAAATAAAAAAAATGAGTCTAACTAGATTAATTCGAAACTCGCAGCAAAGACATGGGACTGAAGGACAATAAATCTATTGAATAGACATATATTGGTAGAATAAAAATTACTTTGATTTAGTAGATTTTGTGTCATATTCTTCAAATAAGCTTGCAAAATAAGTCAACATCTGACCTTCCCCAATAATATTTAGAAAAGAGTGAATGATATAAAGGCAAAAAAAACATTAAAACACGAAGATCTGTCATAGTGAGTTATATACTATCAAACAAAAAATAAAGAATTACAATTGTAAGGAGAAAACAAAGAGCGAGAAAAAACATACATTAAAGGGGTTAAATTAAACTATGAGATATACAATCATAATAAAAAATCACTCTAACAAAAAAAGTTCTTATGTTTTGATATAAGATACCTCAAAACATTGAATAACACTTCAATCAACTTTCAATCCTTAAAGTACTCATAATATCCATTAATAAACTTTAGGAATAGACAACAACATACAAACCAAAAACTATGGGCATGCATAGTCATTAACTCTCAGAGGTTTTTCTGAAGAACACAAAATCACATCATTGTTTGTGAAGGAATAACGTTGTTGATGAAGAATTTGAGACTTGTTTGGGCTTTTTTTAATGTACTTTCAATAATTTCAATATAGAAAACTTGCTTGAATATTCAATTAATATTTGTTATTTTATCTCTACCAATAAATACTTATAACAGTAACTTTACACATACATTAACATAAACAACAAAGTTTAAAGTATATATTCAAAAACATGATTAATAATATAAGCATACACTAAATTGTACAAAATGTACCAGTATATGCAACAATAAAAAGAGACGGAATGAAAAAAGTTGTCACGCCCCGAGCTACCCCGGAGAACTCGGACACGGGATCTACGACCACAAATGATTCCAAGCTAACTCCGTTGGCATGATCATGAGCATACTAAAGATAATAAACTGATGTGTAAGCTAAATCATAATTAAAATGAAATGATGGGGAATACCCATATGCTATAACTAAGATATTTGAAAACTGCTACAAAGAACATATTAACTCAATACTAAGATGAAACTAACTATGTCTGAAAATAGTCTCTAACTGATCAGAAATGCTGGGAAGGGCACCAGCTAAGTCTAGCGAAAATTGAAACTAAAGGACTAAAATAATGAAAGAAAACTCATTACTATTGTCCTCGGAGAATGATGACTTACCACTGATTTTGCTGAACTGGAGATCGAAAATCGATCTAAGTGCGATCTGGATACTGAGAACTTGAACCTACATCATGAGAAGAGGTAACACACGTAATTGTCATTACTTGAAAGGTACTGAGCATGTAGGATAGAGTATAGTTGAAATAAAACATAACTTAAAAAGCACAAAAACAAGTACAATATTCTGAACATGATATACTAAATTATGATCTAACTGGATGCAATGACCATTTATAACATGTTGAGACTGAATACTAATTGAACTATAAATATGGTAATGCAATAAAGTCTAACTGAATTGAGAGAGCTACTAATAACTGATAATAAAGCCACATGAGCTAAATGTGGAGTCCGATGTATATGCCCCATCAAGAGGATCCAATATACCCTACTAGAGGTATAAAGTCATGCTGGCGTGATCGCTAAATGGATGCCTCTAAAGGGGACTTACAACCTAGTTGGCTAGTAGTTCTGGGACAATTTGGGTACGTTGAACCTTAGTCGAAATCGATATTATGCTACTCCTAATTAATTAAGTGATTAACACATTATGACTAAATTTATGTACATACTGGATAACTCAAACGGAACATGCAAACTGAGAATGCAACAATTAATCTGATAATGATGAATTAAAAACTGAGGCATGCATAACAAATAACTGAAATATCTGACCTAGCATGTGTCATTCAAGAACTAAAGAAATACATAGCTAGGGTTCTGAAATTCATGCAATAATCTGAGTAATAACATGATAATCTGATTTGGAACATATAACTAACTAATTCATGATATTCTATTGAAGTTCTAGAAACCTAGGTCTAATCATGATAAGGGAATCAAGAAACTAACAAAAAAACTAGGGACCCAATGGGTGAAAGGAACCAACTAGTGAAATCCCACATACCTGCTTATTAAATCCATGGAGAAATCTTTAGATTTTGGGCTGGAACTGATGGAACTTTGATGAATTCTTGAACTAGGGTCATTTCTCTTCTCTTGCTTCTAACTTTCTATGTTTTGATTAATGATTTTGACTTTGGTAAGTTTTAGTTATGTTTCTAGGCTTAAGCTGACTAAAATATCATGATTTAGGGTTTCAACAATGTATCTTAGGGGTTAAACAAACTAGGAAAAGACCAACGACCCCTAAAATAATTGTTGTCGAAACAATCGATGACCTGGACTGATGGGCTGTCGTTCAATCGACGGTCCATCATTTGGGTCTGCTCAACATGCCTTCACTAAAATAGGCATTAGTTTTTACTCGAAGGTTGGATTTTAGTAAACTCGGTGGCCCTAGAAAGAGGATTCAATTATCTATGATTTCGTAGGTTATAAGACACCTAATTCATTTTTTGCTAAAAGTTATGACCATTTGAAGTTTACCAAACAACAATTTCCCCCCAACTAACTGACAACCTTCACCTACGGTCATACCTACAGATCGTAGATTGAACGATGGTCCGTGCTGGTCATCCGTAGTTTATGTCAGAGGCTCGGTAATATGGTCTAGATCCACGAAAACAGGCTACGGACCATAGTCTGACATACGGACCATAGGTCTCTCCATGGGTCAAGACTTAGCTGATTTTTCTGAGCTACGTTTTGGAGGGGCTATAGTTGTAATCTATAGACCCACAGTGCGGGCTGTAGATCAAACTATGATCTGTAAATGGTCACCTTCGATTGCACGTGCAAATTTTGTTGGTAAGTTGATTTCTGATGTGTTTTTTATATTGGGTGTTACATTATCTACCCCTTGAGAACATTCGTCCTCGAATGAAGACTAAACTAGCTAAAATATTGGGAGAGATCTGACTCCCTTCTACTAAACACGATAACTGGGTTTCTGACTAGATTGAGTTCCAAGAACATGCAATTACGCTGAAAATGCAAGTACAAACTGAGGGGACATGATTCTAAGGTTAAATTCACGCATGAATGACTGAAAAACTGAAGAGGAACTATTACCTCAACCTGGAGTTGAATTGGAAGAAAAGAGGTGAGGATACTTATCTTTCAAGGATGCTTCTGTTTCCCAAGTAGCTCCCTCTACGTACTGACTCCTCCACAGATCCTTGACTGACGCGACTTTTTTTGGCTACTATAACTCATACGCCACCTTGCCAACCCTTTTCAAGATCTTGTGAAGGCCTACATATAAAAGTTGAGCTTCTCTTTCTTGACAAATCTCATCACTCCCTTCATAGGTGACACTTTCAAGAAAACCCAATCATTAACATGGAACTCTAGTTCCCTTATTCTTACATCTCCATAAGATTTTTAATGTCTCTGTTCTGTCTTAAGTCTCTCTCTTATGAGTTTCACTTTATCCATACATAAATGACTGAATAATGCATTATCAAAGTTGTTTCACCTACTTCACAACCAACTATAGGACAAATCTATATCTACGCCATACAATGCCTCAAGAGGCCATAGAATGTGAATGGTGTTGTTGTTGTAGGTGCAATCATAAGAGGAAGGTTAGTCATCCAACTACCCTTGGAATTCGAAGCCACATAATCTGTTTGGATCACACATATCCTAGGGTGTGAGTAGAAACAACTCTGTCTTGTCCATCGTTTGCGAAAAAGAACTGTTGTGGTTGTGTTCAACTGTTGTTACCAAGACCCTTCTAAAATGACTTCCAAAAATGAGAGGTAAATTGAGGACCTCTATATGAGATGTTAGATAAAGGAACCCCATGCAACCTCACAAATTCATTAGTGTAAAGATTGGCGTAGTCCTCAGCCAAATCTGTAGTCTTGACCGCCAAAATGCAAGAAGACTTAGTCATCATATCTACTATCACCCAAATGGAGTCATGTTGTCTGTAGGTACGAGGTAACCATTTGATGAAATCCATATTGATCACTTCCCACTTCCAAGTAGAAATGTCGATCTCTTGAGTTATACCCACTGCTTTCTGATATTCTACCTTGACTTGCTGGCAATTGGGGCACTCACTCACAAAATCTGCTATATCCCCTTCATGCAATTCCACCAATAGACTTCCCGCAGATCGCGTACATCTTAGTGGCACCTGGATTAATGAAATATCTAGAGTTATGGGCTTCTACAAGAATATGCTATCTCAACTTGCCCACACCAAGAACACACAATCTACCCTTTGGTATCGAATTACACTATCTCCCCCTTGGGAAAAGACCTCTCTTTGATTATGGACTGCACCCTTAAGTTCAAGCAAAATTGGATCACTGTCTTGCTTTTCCTTAACCTCCACTATCAAAGAAGATTCTTCCTCATTCTAAATTATTACACCACTTTCTTATATGATCATAAGGCGAACTCTCAATCGAGCAAGCCTTGACTCCTGCATTAGGTATTCATTTGTTACTTAACAGGGCTACATTACAATAGTATAAAACCTGCGAACAGAATTGAATACTACATTTGCTACCAGTATAGTATTGCACACTCATATTATAATCCTTAGAAACTCAAGCAATTCTTAGGCGAAGATTTTCAAAACTCTTCTGGGTGGAAAACACATGTTGAAAGATCTTATTGGTTCACTTAAACACAATAACATGAACACTATACAAGTAGTGTCTCCAGATCTTAAGTGCAAACACCCTTCTGGCTGCAAAGGGGTTGTGGGAATGAGTTGGATAGTTCTTCTCATTCACCTAAGTTGTCAGAGCATAGCTATATAACTTTTCCGCCCATCCAAACAACACAATCTAGGCCAACTTGGATGAATCACAATAGATCACACAATCAGTTGAACCCTCTATAGATACAAGACAGGAGTTGTAGTCAATCTAGTTTTCAATTCTGCAAAGTTTTTCTCTCAATCATCTAACTATTGAAAGCTGACCATCTTCCGAGTCAACCTAGTCAATGGTGAGTCTATGGATGAAAATCCTTCCATGAACCTTCTTTAATAACCCGCTAGACCTAAGAAACTTCTCATATCAGTATTAGAGCTAGGTTTAGGCCATTGTTTCATTGCTTCTATCTTCTGCGAATCCACTCAAATCCCCTCACTAGATACAGTGTGCAAGGGGGGGAAAGAACAGATTGAGTTAATAAACTACATTTGACTAAACTTCGCAAAATAATGGATGATCTTTAGTGTTGCAAAACAAATCTCAAAATTGACCGCATGTCTTTCTCCATTTCTGTGTAGATAAGCTATCATTAATAAAAATGATTATAATGAAACAAGGCCAAGTACGTATTGTTGAACACTCTATTCCTCAATCCATGAAAGTTGCATGAGCTTTAGTTAGTTCAAAAGACATAACTACAAATTCATAAAGACCATACTGAGTTCTGAAAGTGGTTTTTTGGAATGTCACTATCTCTGACTTTAAGTTGATGATAACCTGATCTTAGGTCTATCATTGAGAAATGACTAGCACCCAAAAGTTGGTCAAACAAGTCATCAATCCTAGGGATTGACGATATTTATTTATTGATTGTGACCTTGGTCAATTGTTTATTAAAAACAAGCACATACGGAGAGAACCATCTTGCTTCTTCACAAACAACAGTGGTTGCCACCCCCATGGAAAAAATACTGGTCTTATGAAAACCTTTATCTAAAAAAGGTTTTCAAATTGATCTTTCAATTCCTAAGCTATGGTGGAGCCCACTCCTAAGAAGGAAGATGAAATAGGTGGTTATCTCGAAGGAGATCCATGTCACAAAGTCGATTTCCCTTTTGGGAGAGATTCCAGGAAGATCTTTGGAAACTCAATAACTACTGGAAATGACTCAAAGTTGGAGTTCAGAGAAGAAATCCTTAAATTGAACTTAGTGATAAAAGATAACCTACAGATCATCTTTCCTGGCATTAAGGTAAAAATTAAATCGACCCCTAGGTATTAAGTTACTACTCTTCCACCTAAGATTGGTTCATTTGGAACTGGAAACATGAACAATCTAGTTCTACAATCGACGAGACTAACGTAATGTAACCCATCCATGTCTAGAATGACACCAAGTCTACCATTCTGTAACTCTACAAAGTGCTCTAGGTGACTTTTGAGCGACTGTGACAGGACAATATTGATGTCTCCAGTTCTAGCTATAATTGGGTCATCGACTTGAATAGAGACTCAGAAAGGTTCTAAGAGAGTTTCTGGATCAACACTAAAGTTTATTACTATATTGATTTACAAAAGACAAAGTAGTTTCTGTTCTGTTTCCACTAAGTGAACCATATGTGAGTCACATCCTTAAGTTACTTTACTGCCAATTTCACCCTATCACTACCAGAAACTTTCATCAAACCAAATATTTTCTTGACCTCATCAATGAACTTCTCTGGGTCATCATACAACTTGGGACCCTAAAATCACGTCGATTCTTCCTAACCAAATGTCGAATCCTAGTTGCCATTGACTAGAAATGTTGGGACAAGCCCTAACTAAGTCTAGCAAAAACTGATACTAAAGGACTAAAAGTATTTAAAATTAACTTATGACTCTTGTTCTCAGAGAATGAGGACTCACCACTAATTCTGATGAATTGGAGATCGGGAATTGATCTAAGCATGATCTGGATGTTGAGAACTTAAACCTACATCACGAGATGATGTAGCGCACTTATGTATTAGTACTTAAAAGGTACTGAACATGTAGGGTAGAGTGAGTAAAGCTAAAATAAAACATAACTAAACAAGCACAAAATCAAGTATAATATTCTGAACATGATATGCGGAATGCTGAGGTAACTGGATGCAATGACCAAATCATAAACATGATAAATGATTGCATACTAATTGAAACTTTAAATATTTTGGTAATGCCATAGAGTATTAATATGAACTGGTGTGAGTAACTAATAAAACCGATAGAAAAAATCACATGAAAGATAAAAATAGTGGAGTCCATGTATACGCCCATCACGAGGACCCAATATACCCTGCCAAAGTATAAAGGCATGCTGTGTGATCACTAACTTGATGCCCCACTTAGGGGGACTTACAACCTACATTGGCTAGTATTTTTAGCGACTATTTGGGTAAGTTTCTAAACCTAGTCAACTCGGGAATTATGTTCCTCAAGGAATTAGTGGTTAACTGAGTATGAATAATTTTTTTTTTAAAATATGGATTATTAGCTCAACGAACATGCAAATTGAGATGTAACAACTATCTAATAATGATGCTTAAAATAACTCAGAATGTATATTGAAGTAACGAAATATCTGACCTACCATATGTAATTCAAGAACTAAAGAAATACATAGCTAGAATTTTGAAATCAGGCCATAAGAAGTTTTTTTTTTTAAAAACCGGAGTAAGTAAAAACCGTAATCTTATTTTGGAACATTTAACTAGCTAATTCCTTGATTAATCTAAATGGATTGTACAGAAAACCCTAGGGTCTAACAAGGTAAGGAAACGAACAATCTGACTTGATATCTGACTGATATCTAGGGAGCTAATTGGTGAAATGAACCCACTAGTGAAATCCGCATACCTGGTGATAATCCATTGAGACTCTTTAGATTATGGCGGGGCTTAGAACTGATGGAACCTTTTTGGATTCTTGAACTAGGTTTCTTGACCTTTTTTCTCTCTCTTTGCTTATAATTTTCTATTTTTGATTAATAATTTAACTTAGGGTAAGTTTAAGTTATGTTTTCAATGTCTTTAACTGACTCAGATAAAAAAATGCTAGTGTTAGTTGTGGTGTAGTGCTGAAGTTTATATTTGCTGGAGTAAGTTGGTGGATCCTTGAGAATTTTTGCGAGATAACAATTTATGGTTTTTCCTTCCCTTGAGCAAAGAGGTTATACGTAAAACACTTTGGGTCTTATACCTTTCAACATCAAACTTCAATACTTTATTAACTATTTCTGTGAAGGGACTTGGTCTCTATCATGGTGGACTCGTGTAAGCCAACATTATTATTCAACGGACTTCAGATATCTGGACTACTCTTGGACATTGTGGATGATATTAAGCAAACCATCACAGCTAGTTCAAGTTGAACAAGCAAACGAGCAGAGAGAAAAAGTTGAGCAAGAACATTGAGGCATGCTATTTTGTTTTACCTGATATAGTTTGAATTTCAAAAGTCAAAAAAGAAAATCTTTGTGAATGTTTTATTTATATGCTCTTTTAACATTTTTATTTTTAATTCTTGTGGCTTATAGTACCCTTTATTTAGTTTCTAAATATTTAAAAAACAAAAAGAACCAAAGATTCACTACAACAAAAATCCCTTTAGCGCAATAAAATATACATTCTAAAGAGTGTTAAAGTCGATACCGCATTAGAACCTGTCGTTAAAGGCTTCAGTGACATATAACATACATACATACATACAACATAAGAATATATAATATTATATATAGATATAGATAATATATATATAGAACATATATATAAGTATATCATATATATATATATAAACATATAGATATATATCTATATATATATATATATCTATATTAAATATACTATATTGATTTCCTTGCTTATTTCTCTATATAATCACATATGTCTTTTAGTTCGAATGGTCCACAAGCTTACAGAAAAAATATCATCATTCCGACCATCTTCTTCACTAAACAACACGAAAGTAGTGAAAAAACTTACAGCTCTTATAGTAGATGATGACAATGTAGTCCAAATGGTCCACAAACACTTCTGTGGAAATCTGGTGTGGAAACTCATGAGGCAAAAAATTGTCAAGAAGCGGTTCTTTCTCATGACAATGGTGCATGCTTTGATCTGATTATGATGGACTTGGATATGTCAGTAAGGAATGGTCGTCAAGTAAGGTTTTATAAATCGTAATTCAGTTTATGTTTGAAAAACATAATTTAGACGTAGTTCAAGTAAAAAACTTTAGAAATATTTTCTATATTATACAGGAAACTAACGAACTTCAGATATGCATGTTGATAGCTTGACCGTAGAATGACTTCGCGCGAAAAAGAAGAAGAGGAGAAATCATTCAAGAATAATGGCCTTGATTATTATTATTATCAGAAGCCGCTTACTATTGATGCAGTTCGCGATCTTGTTGAAAAAATTAATGGAAATGCTCAAACCTGTCAAAAGTATTTGGTATGAAATATGATTAATGTATTAATTAATCTATAGAGATATTAAGGAAGTAAGTCTATGACTAAAGCAGGTATAACATACTTGCAATTACTAATAAATTTGTTTTGGTTGGTAAAATACAAGGCTTTTTGTTTTTCGAATAAGGCCTAGATGTAAAGGACAAATGAAGTGTGCTGGTCAAAACAGAGATACATATCAACCTCCCTTTTTATAAACTAACATTTTTCTTTGAACAAAGAAAAGACAGGTACAAATGCAAGAAGCAATTCCAATATCATCCAAGTAATCTCCATGAAATAACGTTCTATTATACCAATAAAACAAAGGTCAAAGCTACTCTATACCCTCAACTGTTATTTTGTGCCCGACAACCACCAAAAAATGATACTTTGTCCTTCCAATAAGATAAAGATCTAAGATACTTTATACTAGAGCTGACAGGGGGACCGGGTCATCCCGCCCCGCCCCGCGTCCCGTCCCGACCCGGCCCGCGTCCGGCCCATCCCCCAGGGTGTAAGGGGATTACGGGATAGGGGTTGAGGGGACCGGTCAGGGGCCGGTTCACCCCTGCGTCCCGGTCGACCCGGTTGAACCGGCCGGTTCACGGGATCCCCCATTTTTTATTTTTTATTTTTAAAATTTAAAATTGTAGCCGTTTTATCCGTTGGGGTAACGGCTAGTGGGCCCCCCAACGGATTTATGCCTTTTTGAGCCTTCCACAAACCCCCCTCCACCCCCTATCACCCCCCTACTTTAAAAAATTATTTTAACCCTCAATTTATTATAGTACAATTTTAACCCCTTTTTAATCTAAATACACCTTACTATTTCTTACAAATCATCTATCCTCATTTTCTCTCATATATTTTCTATATTTCTATCAACTCTCAACTCTCAAGTTTTTCAATCTTAATATCTTTTCAATTTTAATTCTCATATTATTAGAATCCATATATTTCAAGTTTCAATTCAAATTTGTTCATATTATATAAAGAAATATAATTTATAGTATCTCATCATTTGTTATCAAGTATTGGCTTGGACTTACAAATTCACAAGTTACAACAAATCACAAGCTTCAACATCGGTTTTAGTGACGTCGCTTTAACGCAGACGTTTGGTACTCGTTTCATAATATTTATATTTATATCGTCTTTACTTTTGTGTTATTATTTTTTTAATATTACACTTTATAGATATACTATATAAAATTAAGTAGAGTGTCTAGCAAAAAAAATAGCGGTACCAGGAAAAGAGAAGCACAAGATACGAGAAAGTAACGTTTTACATTATTTAATTTTGGTAAAACAAAAAAGTAAAAAAAAAAGAGTAGTAAAGTGTGTGACTTCATCTAACTCAACGAGTAGAGTTGATTTACATAATGATTCTACTTATTGTGAGAACTCCATAAATTATCAATGTGTGAACTCGATCACGACAGTTTAGAACGACGTTATGTATAGTAATTCTAATGTTGAATGAAAAATTCAGATGAAGAAGTGTAAAGCTGATTTGGGAGAAGAGGAGTTAGTGACACACCTACTAGTCCGGTGACAGAAGTTCCAAATGAGACTATCATTTACCGGAGCAAAATTTTTGGACATCCACCCCTTTAGACTCCCACAGGGAGAAGGTGAAGTATCACACCTAAAACTTCTATTGTGTGGCAATTTAATGACTTATGATACAGAAAATAGTGTTGCTATTTTATAAGTGTAAGCAACTTTAAACAAACAAGGAAGGGGTCAATGGGGGTGGAAACGGGGGATAACTAGACATTTGTTTATCGTGTGTGCCGATTCAATAAAAGAGCGTAAGCATTAGCCAATAAAAAAAGGGAATTTCAATTAATGAATTAGATATTACCGTAATGGCATCGATAGCGCTTCTAACATTGTTCAAGGAACATTAGCTCCTTTTAACCCCGCCTGGTCCATAACACCACGTAAATATAATAAGAATTAGAATCGGGAAATGTAGCTACGAATGGTTTCTGTTTGTGGTTTGCTTATAGTTTTTCCTTCAAATCCCGATTTGTCGAATATATTCAACAAACTTATATCCGGATTATAGAGGCTTTTCAAGAACTACTGTCAAACTGATTTTTGATATCAAGGTAAACCAATTTGTCATTTCTTCGTTTGTCTATTTAGCATATAGATATAGAGTGTCTATTACTTCGGACATGGGTCGTATGTTTAATGGAAATGATATTGAACAGTAACTCTCATTGGATTTGATCATATTGGATTTGCAAAAAAGATTATATGTTATAAACTAATGGATAGAGGAAAAACTGGTGCTATTTAGCTCAAATATTTACAGTGTTTTAATTAGGACTGATTATAGATAAATAATGTTCTGTCGCAGTTAGATCATGCACTAATAATACAATGCTGCTACATTTTAAAGTTAGATTATGTCCAATTGGCCACAGTAAATTTTTCGGTTTAGATTTGTGCACATATATTAATTTAGTTTGCAAGATCTATTCGTATTTGAGTGTGGTAGCGTAAAAGTTGATATGCTGTACTTGGATTTTCATACAAACATCTGCTAGAATTAGGGAATTTAATGAGCGTTGTTTCACTATTGAAGTGTCACCTAAGAAAAAATTCCAAAACATATTAAAACAAGGTGAATTCTCTTTACGAAATGCTTTGGTTGCTTATAAATTAGAAGACTAAAACATACAAATGGTTTTTAATGCTCATAATCTACCCATCAGATAGACATTTGTGAATGAAGATTTGGAAGAAACTAAAGAACTATTACATCTTTAAGACTTTTTTATGATGCTACTACCATGTTTTCGGATTCTATGATCCTACTATTTCAAACCCGTATTAATAAATATTTGTGCTCTTTGCAATTTAAATTTTGTAATATAAAAAAAAATATCACTTTAGAGTTGCAATTGAAGTATGATTGAAAAATTTAAAAATTTTTTTCCTATTCCTCGAGTTTTTTTTAACGTGCTACTTTACTTCATCCTGCTTATAAATTACAAGGTTGTGAAAGGCCTTGTCGACACTTTTTTATACACTTAAAAATTTTACCGGAAGAAACTCCGGATTGTGAAACGTGTAAGTCGAGCATAAAAATAGAATCCAAAAAATTTGTATGAAAAGATCTAGAACTAGTGAAAATTTGAAGGAGAGTTGGTCCACACTTCTAATGTTGATATTGATTTGTCAGTATCCAATTTCATGTTATATGCGAGGTTTTCTTGGTCTTAATCTACTAACCGTGATGATTTTGCCAGAATATCTTAATCAATCTTTAGAAAACTTGGAAATCAAAGGTGGCATGAAGATTTATTAGGATGGTGGAGTAGACCGCGATCATTTCCCAACTTTGAGCAAAATGGTTTCGTGATATTCTAGCTATTCAAGCTGTCATCAGTTGCATGAGGCTGTTTCGTGCGGGCACAGTTGTCAAATCGGTGATCATAGACATTCATTGGCGGAAGACAGTATTTGGACACAACAGTTTTATATTTAGAGACTGGTGCAACAGCCGAAAGTAGGAATAACACTTTGCCAAGTTAAGTAAAAAACAAGCAACTTGGATCAAAACTGATTTGAATGCATGAGGATTGAATTAACGCACAGAATTTCTACAAGTTTTGCCAACACCGGAGATATCACCATCGATATTATGCGCAATTAGAATTAATTTTAAAGGAGAAAACAGATTATTAGATTACATTCGATAACTAATTGGAAACAGAACCCTTCCTAGAAGGGGCTGCGTAAAATTAGTTACTCATCTAATATCTGTAACAAATATTTAGTTTTACGTAGGAGAACTTATTGAAACAGAACCCTTCCTAGAAGGTGGCTGTAAGATTAGTTACTCCACTAATATTGGTTAATTGTAAGTTGTAACTTATTAGTTCTATTGAATAACATTTTTTTATACAATTTTGTATTTGAATTTTACTTTTAATATATACAATTAAATATATATCTAAAGTACTAAACTAATTTTTAAATACTTATTTAAAGTTTACAATTTACATTACTTTAAAACATTTAAATTACAAATTTAAACTTCTCAAATTTGAAATTTAACAACTTTAAAGATGAAATTGAAATTTTGAAAATGAATCTTAAAATTTGAACATTTACACACTTTAAATTAGAAAATTTTTTTGATATTTGGAAATCAAAAATAAATTTAAAATTTATTAGCTAAAGACGTACCATTTCATAAAATAAATAATATTAACAAAAAAAATAATTCCCCCGCCGTCGCCATGCCCCCCCGTCCCAGTCCCCCAAATCCCATCCCATCCATATATATAGTGGGACGGGATGGGACTATTTTCGTCCCCCCATCCCGGTCCCGGATGAACAATCCCCCCTCCCCCAGGTCCCCCCGTCCCGCCCGTCTCCCCCTTTGTCCGTCCCCCAGTCCCTTCCCCGTCACCCTTGCCAAGCCCTACTTTATACTCACAACTATAATATTGAGCCCGACAATCACCATGGAAGAGACACTTTGCCCTTCTGATAAACGATAGTCTAAGCCACCTTATATTGTCAACTATAACATCGTTTTGAGAAATTTCTTGTGCCCAAGAATATTATTGTGCTCGATAATTTTCATATTTCGGAGAATTCCTTATGCCCGAAAAATCGTACTAAACTTGATAATTGCATTGAGCCTGAGAATTGCATTGTGTCCAAAAAATTGCATTCTGTCCAAAAATTTACAATGTGCCCCATAATTGCAATGAGCCTTAGAATTACATTTTGCTCGATAAATTGTATTGTGTTTGGAAGTTTGATTTGTGTCCAAGAATTACATTAAGCCCAAGAATTGAATTGAGTCCTAGAAATTGCATTGTGCCCTAAAATTACATTGTGCCTTAGAATTGCATTATGCCTAAGAAATTGCATAATACCTGAGAATTTGCATGCACCTGAGCAATTGCATTATCCCTGAGAACTGCATGTCCTTGAGAATTGCATCATAAAGCGCATATTGCATTGTGTTTGAGAATTGCAATGTCCTTGAGAACTGCATCGTGCCAAAGAATCACATTGTGTTATAAAATAACTTTGTGCTTGAAAACTACATGAAGCTCGAGAACTATATATATGCCCAAGAATAATATTGAGTCCGAGAATCACGTTAACAGTGAGATACGATTTAATCAAGTTACGAAAACCATATAGCCTTAAAAAACATACAAAAATATCTATTGGATCAAGCTTAAAGTATTTCAATATGACTTAATTACATTAAGAAAAATAGATACACACTCTTTTGTCATTCTTTTAATATTAAAGGTGCCATAGTAAAAATTCTTTAATTCATGGTTTGTGGACATCATTTCATGACCTAATGATTGAATTTATGATTATCATATTTCAAAGGCATCATAGTATATAGACACTATTTCCATGGCCCGCAGACATCATCTCATAATCTAAGGATTTGATTTCTACATATCATGTTTTGAAGGTATCATAGACTAAATGCAATAATTTCATGGCCTACAACAATTATTCCATGACCTAATGATGAATGTTCCTGCTATCATGCCATAAGAAGGTCATCCTTGGTCTTGAGATAAATTGTCAGATTCAATGGAAATTGCATCCAGTTTCATAAGTTTATTTTATCATTTAATCACTATATATGTCCTAATCATTTTATTTAGTCATATCACAATATCCAGGTTTGCAGAGACTAATAGATTGCGAAAGATCAATTTTTCTTTCAGATATAACTTTTGTACTCATATACCGCAATGAAAGATTTCTCATCCTTCGCACTAATCATATGATCTTTTCCTCTCATAACTTAAGTCATTCTTATCTTCGTTAAAATATTCATACCACCTTTAGAGATAATCTTATCTACTAAAGTTACTATTGCTTCTATACCATTATTTGGATTTGTACCATTATTTCATTTTTTAGAAGCTTAGTCTGTTCCTAAATCTAGAATAACACACAACCTCATTCTCGTAATACCGAAGATATGTATATGATTTAAGGCCTAATTCTCAGCCACACCTTCTTTTCGCAGTTACTTATCGTTTCATTAATCCCACTTAACATCATTCTGTTGGTTGGACAAAATTGGCTATGTAGTCAACGTATTTTCTCACGAGTTCATCATTCATTATCGAGCAAAGAGGGACAATTGTTTGACACCCAAATTTGATCAACGTATAAGCCTTTTTGAATTGCTTTTGCTTAACTATCTTTTAAAGCCTATTTCTTTAAAATTTTGTTTAATTTTTATCTAACTGATCTATACTTTATTGTTCATAATTTTAAAAAATGTTATTATTTTTTGTTCTTGTTGTTGTATTTCTCGTTGCTACATTTGAAATAATAAATTAACTTTTCTATTTACGTCTATAATATTTAACATTTGAAATTAGTTAATATGTGTAGTATAACCATCTATTGGATAACAATTTATTAAATCTTTCTCCAAATCTTTTAAATTGTAGCCTCTTGTATTCAATCTATTTAATTTGTAGCATTTTCTACTAAATTTGTCACAATTCTAGCCCATTTTGAACCAATTAATTCAATCCCAATCTCTAGATCTCATCTTTAATCTTAACCATCTATTCCATTCTTTTAAATCTCAACCCCATAACTCATCTTGATTCAACGGCTTAGATTGAGTCTCCTACAACTTTCCTATATAACTTTCCTAACATCCTAACCCTATTTTCATTTTTTTACCCTCCTTCTCTTTGAAAATGTTAGGCGCCGCTCCTCTATCTCCCAACATCGTTCATCGCCGGCAAAAAACTAACAAAACCCCTACTCCACCCTCACTCGCGAGCCAACCACCAAGCGAGCCACTCTCCTTCTTCTCTCTCATAGACACTCCTCCAACCACAAGTGGATAGCATCTACTTCACCATCAAAGCCAGTTGCCCCTCTACTACCCCTTCTCTTTCCCTTTGACTCTCTTCTCATCCCCATTGGCGTGTGAAGCGCCGCACCATTCAACCTTTATATGTATTCTACTCTTCTTTTCATTGGTTCTGACAAAACATTCTAGCAAGATAGCCACCGTGAAGAGCCATTTGGCTTCGATGAGTCAAGCCAATAATCATCCTTTCCCCGACTTGATCAACAACTATGATACCAAGATCATTGTTTCTCCGCCGCTCTGACAAGCGAGGACCAGACAAAGTCTTAAGGTTTTGGGGGGCTAATGAAATCGAATCATGACAGATCCAGTTTCATTTTATAGATTATCTCATCTTTTACACAAATTTCTTAAATCACCTAATATTTATTATTCCATTCTTACACTATAAAATTCTATAATTATCATGAAATCTCTTTTTAGCATGATTTTGAGTTTCTAAACTTTTGCATTTTCTACTTTGTGTCTTTCTATTTTTGTTTTAATTTAATATGCCCCTTTTGTATCTAGGTTTTAGTAAGCCCTTGAGCTTTCTTTTAAAAATAGTGATTGAGTTGTGGTTTCTTGATTCAACTATAGCAAGTCTTAATATGCGTATTTGATTTTGTTTGCCTAATGAATGGATTGATTATTCTTAAAATCTCCATAATTCACGCTTCTTTCCATTTTTTTCCCTTAATCGATTGAGACACCTAATATTTATCAATTCTTGATAAACATTGACATGATTCTTCTCTTTGATAGACTCTTTTAATTTCAAATTTTATTTATTTTAGTTAGTGTGTACCACTTTGATTTAATTGTTCTTGGCAAACTTTTGCTAGTTATGGTAAGTAAATATACATATGTGACCTTCAAATATGACAGTATCTAAATCATGTTATTTTGGACTGAAGTCTTTGACTATATTAACATGTCTCCTTCAAAATTAGAAGATCATTCATGATTCTTTCCTTCGATTTATTTATTATGATAAATTCATCGATGGTAATCTTTAATTGTCAATTGACTCTTTTACTTATTAAATCACACTATTTCAATACCCTGGTTTATAGTAAAATTCATGCATTAATGTTTGCTATTACTTTCTCTTCTTCTTTTTTTTGAAAAAACTTAAACGTAGATCATATTTGATTAACTGGATCTCTACAACTCACATGGTTATGATAATATCATTTATTAAATACCAAGAATGGTATGTTCAAGGTAGTTACTTCATTATCCATTTTTTCATCTTGTCTTACTATTTTGTCCTTATAAACTTACTTTGTTTAATACTACCTTTATTACTTTAGTATTGTATTTTAAAGTTCTAAGAACAGACATACTCTCACCCCCTTTGAATATCCTTTACATGCACACTATACTGCAACGGCGTTCCTTGGAATTCAATCATGGCAAGTGGAGAAGTCAACGCGAGAATCCAGGCTAAAGTGGAAGTGTCGTCACCCCAAAAGGGGCATCAGGTACATTTTATGAAATAATGAAAGACAGATAAACTATAGTACGTTAACTTCTTTTATGAAGCGCACATATAGCTTACAAAAATAAGGCAACTCGTTATTTCCTCCCATTCTAATTTTAAATCACCCTTTAGAAATCTTAAAAACATGAAAGATTTATCATTAACTTATCAACATACTTCCATACAATCTTAATATAAATAGAATATACTTATATTTTAGCTTCACGTGATTTTTTAACTATCAAAATATTTTATTTAGTACTCTTGAAAAAATTTTGAACGTATATTTTTTGTCTTTCCATAAGTCATTTAAGAGAGTCAATCATAAAAAAATGGAATAGAGGGAGTAACATCATATTAGGCCTCTTTTAGCCTTGTCAAATATATCTCTTTCTCTCTAGCAACTTTAACTTTAGATGTTGTTGGTTTATTTAAATTTCAACTTGCATGATATATTTTAATTCTATTGTTTTGGAATCAATCAGGTAAGTTTATCAGTTTTTTTTTTGTTTTTTTTTTTTTTTTTTTTTTTTTTTTTTTTTTTTTTTTTGTTTCTTTCTCTTTCTTCTCCGTTTGTTTTATTTTACTTATATAATTTTTCCTTTTATTTCATATTATCCAAACATTTTAAACATTTTATTAGAAGCGATCAGGTCAGTATCTCATTCTTTATTTGTTAATATTTGAAATATCTTATTAATGTGTTTGATACTCAATACCTTGCTTTGGTCTATTGAATTTGTAATTTTTGTAGCTTCATTAGCTCTTTATGTGCCAATTTTTATTAACTCGCATAGATTTGATTTGATTGTATAAAAAAATAAGTTTCCATGTCTAAATATCTTATTCACCGAGGCTTATATTAATTAAATAATAATGGATTCATACTTAATCTATTCACCCGTATCAAATATATTTTTTTATATTCTATATTTTATAGAGACCTTACTTTCCATGTTAAATCCCCACATAATTCCCAAGATCCTGTCAGGACCCACATTTATGGACCTCGAAGGGTTCTTAACACTTTTCTTTTAAAATAACATGAACTCTTACCCGGTCTATGATTTTGCAGACCCTTTTAATTAATTTGGTTTGTAATTAGGATAAAATAGTGTCCTAACGTGCCTTTAATTCTGTAGGTAGCGACTCTTATTTTTTATTAATCATAAAAGAATTGTCATGTCATTGCACAACTCCATTTCAGAAAAATGGGGGCACGATAATAGCAACCAGTGTGAGTTTAGGTAAAGATAATGGTACTAAAGAGACAATGTCACTATGCATAGAGAACAATCTGGAAGAGAACAAAGATGCAATGTTGGAAGAGTTTTCAAGGCACTTATATCCTAGGTGCGAGGTATATATGATTTTGAACTAGAGCCTAGAGCGAAGCCACCCACATATTCCTTATATTATCCAATCGAGATTGAGGAATTGAGGAAGAAGTTGAAGGAATTGCTCGAAGCCGTTCATATCTGTCGTCTAAAGGACCTTATGAAGTGTCGATCCTGTTTAGAAAGAATAAAGATGGGTTGTCACGTTTATGCATAGATTGTCGCATGCTCAACAAAGTGCCAATAAATAACAAATACCCCATCCCTCTTTGTGCCGACTTGTTAAAAACACTTGGACATTCCAAGTACTTCACCAAGGTTGACCTTCGAAGACACTTCTGCATGGAATATGGACTATTACACCGTCAGACGAAGAAACTATGTGCCTAAGTTTGGACCTATAAGGTGGAATATTATAATGGACAACCACAACACGTTGTGGGCGGGACACTCAGGGCAGCGTCGCATAAGGGAAGTGATCGATTCAATCTACTAAAGGTCCCACATGTGACAAGACCTAGATTGCTATGTATGGACTTGTCTTGTGTGCCAATAAGATAAGATAGATCAACAATAATGTACAAAACTATAAGAAAAACTACCCTAGTAGAGTGCCTATGGAAGAGTATGACTATGGCCTTTATAACCTCTTTACCAAAGTCTAACATATATAGGACAATCATGGTCGTGGTGGATAGGTTGTTGAAGTATGTTAGATCCATGCCCAACAAAGCAGGTTGCATTGCTAAAGAGGATGCCAAATTATTCTTCAAGATTGTGGTAAAATATTAGGTTTTCTCGAGGCAATCATCCGCGACCGAAACCCACATTTTACAGGAAACTCTCGGAGAGAGTTGTTCGATATGCTTGGCGCACAGTTGCATTTCTCCACTATTTATCACTCACAGAGGATGGACAAATAGAATGGATCAATGACTTATTTGAGTATTGTCTGAGGCACTTTGTGAGTTCACGTAAGAAAGATTAGAAAATACTATTACACATAGTCCGATTCTCATATAACTTGCCATATGACAGCAAGCACAAACTCTACAATCACTAACGACCGCATTTGAGGGCTTACCATATGGCCATAATAGGAGCTACTTGACACTGCTATGTCCTACTTGGACAAGGAAATGATGAAGCGCAGTCCCTCGGATCACAGATTGAGGACATAGTTTTGGTAATGTTTAAGAAAAGGAAGTTCAAGGAACTACGAGGTATGCACCAAAAATCTAGTAGGGAAGTATGAGGGGTCGTTTAGGATCATCGTCGAAGTGTAAAAAATCATGTAAGTTAGAGTTACCACCTCATGTCAAGGTCATCCCATCTTTCATGCCAATGGGTTTAAACCATATTGTGATGACAAGGATGACCCCAACCGAAGTTTGTCAAGTCTGATTATCAGGAAATTGAGGGTTTATTTGACTACCAAGCTAGACGGAAAAAAGGGAAGCATACCACTACCATGTTCATCATCCACTAGAAGGGACAATCACCAGAACAAGCCACATGGGAATGATATGAAGACTTGTGGAAATTCAAAGACCGAATTTGAGAGTTCATGCAGCAACAGTGCCCCATGGTCGTCGCAATATAAGTTGGGGGAGAGATTGATGACCTACCATGTCATCACACTACGTAGGCACCAAGTGGCACAATGTTGTCCATGTCAAAGAATAGCATTGGAAGAACACTATTCACTAGTGGAATGTTATAGAATATACGGATAATATCTTAGATGACCTTAGAATCCCATAGATTTGCATGAACGGTTCTTGGAATATTTAAATTGGGTAGAATATTCTAGAAAGATGACTTATTTGTAAATAAGTAGGGAATTGTATGGAAACTACTATTTATCTATTAGCCCCTAGATGGATAGTATAAATAAAAAGGAATTCATTTGTAAAAATGATCAAGCAAATCTTTCAAGTCTTGAACTATAAAAGCTTACTTAAGAAATTCTCTTGTGTCTTTCTCAAATCCAATATAATCTTAGCGATCTAGTGTTAAAAAGACTTAATTGAGCTTGTAAAATTGGAAAAGATTTGTGAGTGACTTGTCAAGTGTCACACGTTGTGCTTAATTAAAGTCTAAGTCTATGACACTAGGCTATTTAAAATTTGCTAAGTTAAATTCATTCATTTTCCTAAGGTTTAATTTGGTACTCTAAGAAATACTACAAAGGTTTACTTTGTACCGCCCGAAGGAATCCGAAGCGATAAGAATGAAAGGGTTGGTGTGGCCACTATAATATCTAGATTATGTGTTGGATAAGAAAGTGTAGAGAAAAAAAGTGGGTCTTTGAGTAAAATATGGTTGACCCCCCTCCACCAAGTTATAAGAAAATTTATTAATTTAAGTCTATTTATTAACTATAATACAATATTGGTAAAAGTAACAATAGATGGTCATTCAAACTAATTGGAGATGTTGACCTTTTGTAGTGAGAGGGGAAGTGAATTTTTTTAAACTTTGTTATGCATCAAGTAATATGAGACTAGATTCCTAATAGCAAACACCTAAATCTTAAATAATATGTTTTTAAAAAATAAAATCTTTTACACCATATTTGAAATCTATCAAATTTGAGAATGTCTTATGCTAAAACCAAAGCAAGATATATTTATTTAAGCATAAGTCTACATAAGTACAAGGTAGACAATTCAACCTGTCCTAATAACAAGTAGCATTGTTGCATATGCTTGGCACAGGGCACTAAAACCATAATCCCCCCCCCTTCTTACGTTTATAAGCTTACTTAAGTTTGATTCCAAACTTCTTCTTTTTTTGAGTCATGTGTCTTAAGAGTATTTTGATAGGTTAGATCGTGCAAAACTTGATTTCGTTTATACCATATTGGTTGCACAAAGAGTGGAAGAACCTCAAGAATGCTTGTGCCACATGCAAGTGGATAGTGTCAGCTATTTTACCTTCACCTTGAGAATTCATGAATTCAATGTTCACTCGGCTTTAACCAATCAGTTTAGTTTGGGCTACATGGTGGTGCTTTTCTTCATTGGTTGTTCAAATATAGGGCTTATAATGAGAGTTGAGCAAACCATTCCCAATTTATATAATTTGAGTTTAAGAATACTTGCACCCACCAAAGGATATCTATGGATTAGTGAATTCTTAAACTTCTGTTGAAATAGCAGAAGGTGGTTCGTCATGTTCTGTCATTTCTTCCACAACTAGGCTTGCAGCTTTCGGAACTGATATTAAAGGACAAGGAAGTTACATGCCTAGTTGTGGAATAGATGATGGAGCGTGACGAACCATCTTCCGCTATTTCAAAAAAAATACAAGAAATCACTATTTCATCGATATCCTTTGGTGGGTGCAAGTATTCTTAAACTCAAATTATGTTAGTTGAAGCCAAGGCAACATGAAATGAATGAATTCTCAAGGTAGCATAGTCAGCACTCTCCTCTTGAACATGGGAAAGTGTTGTCAATCTTGTTCCACTCTGTAATGCAATCGATATGGAATAAATGACCACAATTAATTTATTCATTTCCTCGCCATCAAAATACTCATCCTAAGACACACAGACCAAAAAGGTAGGCTTAAATCAAACTTAATTAAGTAAATTATCAAACTTAAGGGGAGAAATGTTTCTGAAATTTAGGTGCCCCTTACTAAACATATGGAACAATGTTCCTTGTTGTCACTAGTAGAATGTTATAGAATATATGGATAATATCTTAGATGACCTTAGAATCCCATAGATTTGCATGAACGGTTCTTGGAATATTTAAGTAGCGTAGAATATTCTAGAAGATTACTTCTTTTGTAAATAAGTAGGAATTGTATGGAGACTACTATTTAAAATATTAGCCCCCTAGATGGATAGTATAAAATAAAAAGGAAATTAATTTGTAAACGATTAAGTTTGAAAGAAATCTTGCAGTCTTGTTGAAAACTAAAAAGCTTACTTAAGAGAAATTCTCTTGTGTCTTTTTTAAATCCACTATTCTCTTTAGCGATTATGTTAAAAAGATTTAATTACGGCTTGTTTAAAATTGGAAAAGATTTGTGAGTGACTTGTCAAGTGTCACACGTTTGTTGCTTAATTAAAGTCGAAGCTATGACACTAAGATATTAAAATTTGCTAAGTTTACAGTCATTCATTTTGTTCTAAGGTTTAATTGGTTTTACTCTGAGAAATACTACAAAGGTTTACTTGTACAGCTGAAAGAATCGAAGCGCTAAGAATGAAAGGGATGGTTGGACACTATACATCCAGATAGATTATGGTCTGATAAGAAGTGTAGAGAAAAAGGGGTCTTGAAGTTAAAAAATATGGTTGACCACACTCCCCAAAGGTATAAGAAATTTATAATTTTAAGTCTATTTATTAACTATAATACAATATTGTAAAAGTAACATTAGATGGTCATTCAAACTAATTGGAGATGTAGACCTTGGTTACGTAGGAGCGGGGAAGGGAAGTGAATTGTTTTTTTTAAACTTGTTATGCATCCAGTTATATGAGACCAGATTCCAATAGCGCAAACACCTATAAAATCTTAAAAGAATAGTTTTTAAAAAATAAAATCTTTTACACCATATTTGAAATCTATCAAGTTGAGAATGTCTTATGCTAAAACCAAAGCAAGAAGATATATTTATTAAGCAGTAAGTCTAAATAGTAGAAGTAGGACCATTCAACTGTCCTAATAACAAGAGCATTGTTGCAATAGATTGGCACAGGGCACTTAAAACTATATCCCCCCCCCCCCCTTACGTTTATAAGCTTACCTAAGTTTGATTCCAAACTTCTTCTTTTTTTGAGTCATGTGTATTAAGAGTATTTTGATAGGTTAGATCGTGCAAAAACTTGTTTGCTTTAACCATTCTTGTGCAGAAAGAAAGAGTTGAAGACATCAAGAATGCTGTGTTGCCAACATGCAAGGTTTAAGTGTAGCTATTTTACCTTCCCCTTGAGAATTCCTGAATTCAATGTTCAAGCGGCTTTAACCAATCAGTAAGTTTGGGCTACTGGTGGTGTTTTTGCTTCATTAGTGGTTCAAATATAGGCTTATACTGAGAGTGGATGGCGAAACCATTCCCAATATATTAATTGAGTTCTAGAAATACTGCACCACCAAAGGATATCTATGATAGTGAATTCTTAACTTCTTGAAATAACAAAAGGTGGGTCGTCATGTTCTGTTCATTCTTCCACAACTAGCTTGCATCTTTGGAAAAGGAATTAAAGGACAAGGAAGTTACATGCCTAGTTGTGGAAGAGATGATGGAGCGTGACGAACCATCTTCTGCTATTTCAACAAAAATACAAGAAATCACTATTTCATCGATTATCGTTGGTGGGTGCAAGTATTCTTAAACTCAAATTATGTTAGTTGAAGCCAAGGCAACATGAAATGAATGAATTCTCAAGGTAGCATAGTCAGCACTCTCCTCTTGCACATGGGAAAGTGTTCTCAAGCTTGTTCCACTCTGTAATGCAATCGATATGGAATAAATGACCACAATTAATTTATTCATTTCCTCGCCATCAAAATACTCATCCTAAGACACACAGACCAAAAAAGGTAGGCTTAAATCAAACTTAATTAAGTAAATTTTCAAACTTAAGGGGAGAAATGATTCTGAAATTTAGGTGCCCCTGACTAAACATATGGAACAATGCTCGTTGTTGTCTGGACATATAGTTATGTAAATAAAGATCTCTTTCTCTGAATAGAGCATAAGCATTTTACTATACTTTTAATAGATTTCATGTAAGTTCTAAAGATTGCAGAAAAAACATTATTTGGATATCATCCATTCAAGAAAAATTCAAGTAGGTTTTATCAAATTCTAGAAAAGTATATGTTGTATCAACACTAACTTATAGGTTATCAGATCCAATGGTCGATATAGGCTTTCTTAATTTTCTATTTCAGTGGCTTTATGAAAATCCCAAAAGTCAAGTTTCAATCAAATTAGTTAGTAATTAGTTGATTTAAATTATTGTTTTTAGGTAAATGATAAGTACAAAAGCGGTAGGAACTATAATAAATATTTCAGTAGCAATAAATAATTTTTGCATTTGTTTCTACCGAACTATTTATTCTAGTTCCTACCTCTTTTCTACTTATCATTTACGTAAAAAGAGTCAGTCAAAATGATTAATTATTAACTAATTGAATGAAACTTGACTTCAGATATTTTAAGAAAGTCATCAAACCGAAAATAAGAAAAAGGCTATATCAACGATTGGATGGGATGAGAATGTAAACTATAATAGTTAATTATTTCAGTATATTGATTTTTAAAAAAAATAAGATCAATGAAATCACATCAAAGAATTCTACAGAACTTAAAGTTAACTGCATCTAAAAGAAAAAATAATTGTATGAGTATATACATATGTTGTAAGGTGAGAAAAACTTGTTCATACAAATAGTTCGGTTGATCTGATGAATGACAATCGTTGAACCATCTCAATATATACATAGTTTTGACGTGTGACTAATGAAAGATTCAGGTTTATCAAGAGAATGATGCTAGACTTCCAAAACTTGTGTCTATTTGATAGTATATTTGTATAAGCTGAGTTATAGATCATATGAGTTAGAAATAGAGTTACCTTACCTGGATAAGTATACTCGGTGGAATTACTCGAAGTGCACTCAACAATCTGATCCACACACCACTTGAACAAAAATGAGTTGGACCTAAACTTGGGAGAGGCAGAAAATATATTGGGGGACAAGTAATTACTAGAGATGTGTATGATTGTTGAACAATTTAATGCTAATTAAGTCTTGAAACATATAGTGTGTTTTTATGGTTACTCCTTCTCATGAACTTTAATATATTATCGTGTATTCTTATTTGGACTTCAGGTCAAGTCTGAAGTATTGTGGATGTGATTAAGTCGAACAAATAAACGACGAGAGAGAGAAAATCTAAAGACTTTTATACCCATAGAAGGGAATTGTTCAGGGGGAAATGAGCAAGAAAAAGATGTGTTTGACCAAGTATGTTTAACAAAAATGTTTCTCAAGAATGAGTGGTAGATCCTTTTATCATTAAACATGTTTTTTGTATTATCTGGATTATCATTTTGAAATCTTTATAGGCAGGTGAAATATGGGTATATCAATAAAAATATTCAAGGCAGATTTTTGCCCCTCTTGATGAGCTCTTAGCATATCTAATGCCTATGTTAGTAAGTAGAAGGATGGGGGACGGGGTAACATGTTCCTACTTTAACTTCATTTCATTACCCTTACTCAGAGGCTCTATCAAGGCTAAAAGTTTTGTTAGGCATCCAAATGTTGTACTACCTGAGAACATAATGACCTATGATAATGAAGTTTCAGCACTTAGGGAAGATCTGTAATTTTCTCTGTGACAGCATTGACTCGGCCCAAGTACTATTCTACTTCGATGTTCTATTAATCACATGTTGTATAGTTTCTCGAATGGTGTTACTTATTTACAGAAGTCTTTCCTTTACTTGTTTTAGCCTGTAGAAGAACTTCGTAATAACTTTGTTCTGATTTTTTTTATACTCATATTCGACACCTTTTGGTAGGTTATTCCTGTTTCCAATAAAGGCTGACCTGATTGAAGCCAAGGTTGTTCACTATCAACGTTGTTCAATAGCCGACAGAGCAGATTACTAGTAGCATGATTACACTGTTGAGGCAGGTTCAGCAAACAGTGCCACCAGTCTCCCTGGCTTCAATACAGTCATTCCTGCAGCCTCAACGGTAGTTAACACTGCAAGTCTCTAACCATTGTTATCATTTTGGAAGCATACAACTTTTCTATGATGGAATGAACCTATCAGACCTGTGAATAAGATAAGGGACTAAATAATTTGACATGTAATTTGCTTAAAACGATTCACGTTTGCAGTACGCCAAATTAAAAAAAATACAAAGAAGGAAACAAAGCAGAAGAATACGAAAAATGGCAAAGAAAGAGGGTTATTTATCGTCTTGTGTCTAACTCTTATGATCTAAATTTGAGAGTTTCATCTTAACATTCAGCATATTCCGATTTAAATAAGAAATTAGTAAAATATATTTTATTTTCTTCCTAAATGCTTTAATATTAATGAAAAAATTAGCTATGATATATTGGTGTGTGGATTAAATTTTACAAGATTTTTATAACTTACTTATATTTTAATGAAGATATTAGGAGTCATTTGGCCATAGATATTCTCAAAAATATTTGGGGGGGGGGGGGGGGGGGGGGGGGGTACAACTTATTACTATTAACAAATGTTTTTGGCAAATAATCTAAATTCTTTAATACTAGAAAAAAATTAGTATTTAGGTCAAATTAAATTTGGAACTTTTTAAAAATGAGTGAAGTGTCAGAAACACATACTATGTCCTTTATTTGAGTTTTCATACCTAAATTATGAAGAGTATGAGTTATATATCTAAACTATCTCCCATTAATTTGAGAAATACATTTTCTTACTACTCTCTTGATGGTGTGTACTACACACTTTTTTTATTTCTAATTTCCAAACACGTGTATACAATGCTAATTAGTATAAATGCCTACAAATATAAATGTACGATGTGTAAATTACAAACTCGAAGCAAAATGTTTAATGCCTACAAATCTTCCGCCTTATTTTTAAGGAATACCCTCCACCTTTTTACAGATGCATATATATCGAGAACTTGTCGTCAAAGGAGAGTGGTGTTCTGTAATAGTTGTAGAGAAATTTGATCAACATATGTCTTCCTTAGGATGTTTAGTAGATCATTATCAATTTTCATAGTCTACACCTATAAAATAAAAATATTTATTTGTTATAAAATAATCATGTTTAAATATTTAATTGACATATATAAATAATAATTATATGTATATGTACCCTTCGTCTTCTTTAGCTCATTTGAGAGTTACTAATTTTGTCATCTGTAAATTTTTAAAAAAGAAATTTTTGTCAATTTATATATATATAATTTGAATTATGAAATACAACACAATCATCTGTGAGATTTTAACAGTATGGAAGAAAAAAGAAAACAATATAAATCAAAAATAATATGGTGCGATAAATTAATGCATATAAAAAGGGAAATATACAAATAAAGGAAAATAAAAAATATAATAGGGTGATGAAAATATTATGCGAGAGTAAAAATTAACTTGTTCCTATGCATTTATGAATTACTATTACAAATATTTATTCCGCAACAGTAAGGAAGATAGAGACAAGAAAAATGAGTGACATTAGAGAAAAGATGGAGGAACTCACTGACTATAAATATTTATATTTCTATTCAATTAATTCAGCACATAAACAACTTACACACCTTGATGTGACGACCCACCACAATTTCAGCATGATTCCGCGTCCGGAAAGGGACAGATTGCTCTATGGCGTCTGTGGGCGGAGAACTCTAGAAATTTGAGAACTCCAATACGGATAGAAAAGGTCCCAAGGTAGGTAAGAATTCTCTAGAAAAGGGACAAAAGTGTGTAAAAATTCTAGGGACTAGGATTGTAAAGTAAATAGTAATTGACATTGGGCCCTGAAAGTAGCTTATATAAATAGAGGTGCCCCTCATTTGTAAACGCACCAAGCAAAGTTGTAAGCAGTCTCCAAGCATAATAAAAAAAGTCTTCTTCCAAAGCTCTCTTTTGGTCTTTCTAAGTTCTTCCTCAATCATTCTCTTAGCGATCTAAGTCTTAAAGGCTTCCTGGAGCTTACGAGATCTTGAAAGATTAATGAGTAAGTCGTCGAGGGCCACACGAAACTTTAGCAAATACTCTAAGTCCATGATAAAGTGGTATCAGCAAGGTTTGATACTAAGGGAATGGCTACCGAAGGAGACATAAACTGCGCTTGCACCACCAACGTCCTTATGGATGGTGGTAAGAAGAACCGAAAGGGGAAGAAACATCAAAAGGGTAATGAGGAGGTTATGCTCGAACCCACACCTAGCGAGGCGCTAACATTCATCCACTCTCCACGGCCGAAGCAAGTGTCGATGAATTGCGCAAAGACGCCATAGACGTCACCGCCTGGTGAAGAAGGGGTCGCAAGGGTGATTGGAAGTTGCGAACAAGCTGGCGAGGAGCTGCTTAGGCCGGCGCTATGCATGTGGCAGAGGCAAGTTCAGACCCTTGCGGACATACCCTGAGGAGATCGAGAACATCGTAAGGAGTGAAGGTCGCTAGCAGGCCCCCGAGTTGAGATGAAGGAGAGGCCATCATTCCTTGAGATGGAGGGTCGACTTATGGATTTGTTCTTAACACCAAAAAGGACATTCACTCCTTGGAGCATTCAGATTACGGAAATGCTTAGCATGATCGATACCCTGAAGGACCGAAAAGTAAAAGCACTCAAGAAACGAGTGGAGGTGAGGATCTGCTATCACCTGACCCGTGTAGGGCGGCCCAGAGGCGAGGATCCAAGCACCTATATTCAAGTGCGTCTGTGACGCTCAGAGGTGGAAAATTTCTATGCCGTGGAGAATTACTCAAGTGTAGTGGGTAAGAAGGAGCACCGAGAACAAGATCAACACTGTCGTGTTGTACTTTCCCAAGATGGTTTTGCTATGGTGGAGGAGCAAAGAGGTCGAGATCGGGAAGGGGACGTGCACCATCAACATGTGGGAGCAATTCCGCAAAGAATTCAAGAAAGTCTTATTCCCTAACAACGTCGTGTACGAGGTTAAGCGCAAGTTCCGAGAATTGAAGCAAACGGGAAGCATTCGAGCGTACGTGAAAGAGTTCACAACTTTCTACTTCCAATTCCCAACCTCACGGACGAAGACATGTTGTTCTACTTCATGGACGGACTGCAGAATTGGGCCAAGACGGAGTTGGAGCGGCGTCAGGTCAAGACCATAGACGAAGCCATCACACAAGCCGAGTCCTTGACGTACTTCAAACATGAACGGCATGACAAGGTAAAGGTCAAATATGCAAGAAGTAGTAATGCCAAAGGTGGGGGAGACTGTGGTCGAGCAAGGAGCAGCAGGCACACCCCAAGCAGCACGACCTCCACAAGCCGGACAGCAAGCGGTTCGGATGCCAAAATTACACAGAGAAGTGGGCGCAGACCAACAAAGGATATAGGAGCTACATATGTGGAGGACCACACGGCTATGCCAGGTGCCCCAAAATGAAGAACCTTGGTGCCATCCTACGTGAACGGAAGGAGAAGGACGCACAAGAGTAAGGGTAGGAAGCGGGCACGACACAGTTGGGCATGGTTGGACTGTGCGGTGCGATAGACAAGCAAACTGAGGAGCCAGGAGACTTATGCACGCACTATGTAAAAACATCTCCATTAATGGACGACTAGCTCGTTCCATTGTAGACTTTGGTGCTGAAGAAAACATCATCACCAAAATGGCGGCAGAGAGGTTAGGGTTGAATTACATGCCAAGCAACACCCGCCTCAACACAGTTAACGCCCCACCAACTCCCGTGTGCAGGGTCGCCCAAGGAGTAAGCATCACGTTAGGAAAGTTGAAAGGAAAGACAAACATAGCCGTCACTCCTCTAGACATATTCGACATCATTCTCTGGCTAGAATTCTTCCAACGCTGCCACACGATGATCGATCCCTACCTCCAACGACTCATGGTCATGGAGAGGGAAGGTTCATGCATGGAACCCTTAGCCAAGGTGCCAAAGAAGGAAGGACACACCCACTTATCGGTCATGCAAATTGTGAATGGCCTAAAGAAAGGGGAGCCGACGTTCCTAGCTACCATTGCAAGTTCGGGAGAAGACAATGGTACTATGAAGTCCTTGCCACGGCTCATAGAGAAAGTCCTTGAGGAGAACGAGGACGTGATGCCGGACGAGCTGCCGAAGACTCTACCTCCGAGGCACAAGGTAGATCATGGATAGAGTTAGAGGTCGGAGGCTAGGCCACCCGCACATGCACCTTACCGTATAGCTCCACCGGGTTAGAGGAGTAAGAAAGCAGTTGAAGGAGCCTGAGGCGGTACATCTCCATCCAAGGCACTTAGGCGCGCAGTGATGTTCCAGAAGAAGAAGAACGAAAGACGGGTTGTTCTTTATGTATCAAACTATCGAGCACTCAATAAGGTCACAATTAACAGCAACAAATTCCTATCACGTAATTCCAGCTTTATTTGATAGACTTGGGTAGGCCAAGAGACACCAGTACGCTCACACCAAGACCAGGACCCTTCGGACCACACCAACGCGCCTATCCAAGTGCGACCAGCGCAGAGGGGGTTGAGCCAAAGACATCGTGTGTGACTGATACTGGAGTATACGATGGTAGGTGATGCTTCGGGCTTAACCAACGCACCCGCAACCTTTTGCACTCTGGATGAACGAGGATTCTTCATCTTTCTTGGACCAGTTCGTGGTGGTTTCTTGGATTGACATAGTCATCTATAGCAATACCTTGGAGTACACACGTGTGAGAAAGCACTTGAGGAAAGTCTTCCAGGTCTTACGATTGAGAACAGCTCTACCGTCCAGCGGGAGAAGTGCGGAGTTCGCCAGCCGAGGTTGTGCACTTAGGCATGGTATAATCCAAAGCGAACTCGATGGACAGGCGAAGATTAGGAGGGAGATCCAAGAGGGAAGCGCTCACCGAAGGTGACCGAGCTGCGATCATTCCTTGGGCTTGTGAACTACTATCGCAGGTTAACATAAGTGGTTACTCCGCTAAAGTTGCTCCATTCATCGAGTTGTTAAAGAAGAATAAGTCGTGGGTTTGGAGCGAGGAGTGCCAAAAAGCATTCAAAGGTCTCAAGGCCGCAGTAACGAAAGAGCCGATCTTGACACTGCCCGACTTCTCCAAGACCTTTGAAATACATACTGATACCTCAGAATTTGCCATTGGAGGAGACTTAATGCAAGATAGACACCCAATATCATTCGAGAGCTGCAAATTAAATGAGGTCGAACGATAGTACACGATGCAGGAGAAAGAGTGACGGCCATTGTGCATTGCTTACGGACGTGAAGATCACCCTAAAGCAAGCTAGATGGCAAGATTTTCTAGCAGAGTTCGACTACGTTTTGGAGTACAAGCCAGAAAGAGGCAATGTCGTGGATGACGCACTAAGTAGGAAGGATGAGCTTGTTGCATCATACACGTCTGTGTCATTGAAGATATGAATCAAGGATGTCAGCAACACTATCCAAGAGTGCTAAGAAGCTGATGAGTTGGCTGCTCAAGGCCAAACAAGCGCTTTGGGTTAGAAAAGGCTTCTTTCCACCATGGTCGAAGGGTTTAGTACCCAAGTTCGGGTCTATCAGGCGGGTCAATCATAAACAAAAGCAACAAAACACACCATGGCCTGGGGCATCCGTCTGACTAGCGACGTACGAGGGCGCTGACGAGGCCTATTTTAATCTGTCCGCATGCGGGACGACATCGTACGACTGTATTGGTGCCAAACAAGACAAGGTGGAGCAAAGGCATCCGGAAGGGTTACTAAAAGCCACTACATGTAGAAGATGGCCATGGAGGAGCGCGACCATGGACTTATCACTTTCTGCTAAGTTGAAGTCCGACGAGCTTGCGTACTATCATGGTCGTGGTGGACAGGTTTACAAAGTACTGCTAATCATGCCCGCCACAGCGCGGTTTTGCACGGCAAAAGGAGGCTGATCATTGTTCTTTAGAACGTGGTTTTTTAAAATATTGGGGGCTTCAAGACATATCATTAGCGGACTGATACCCCCGCATTTACGGGAACTGTGGAGAGAGTTGTTAGAGATACTTGGACTGGGAGCTTTTACTTTCACAAGTTTCCACTGCATACCGACGGCCAGACCGAAACGCATCACAGCCCTACTAGAGTGCGACTAAAGGCACATATGTTAGTGGCATCAAAACAGATTGCGGCCAGACACCTAGATATGCACCAATTTTCCTACCATTTGAGAGGAGCGAGTCCAGGGCGCACACCATTAAGTTTGGCGACAGGCAAAAACCCCAAACTCCGATTGTTGCCAACTGCTTTTGAGGTAGGGTAAAGGTTTGGGGCCTACCATCTTGCCAAGGGATGGGGAGGACCAAGATTGACATGCCAAGGTCCTACTTGGACAAGGTAGCCAAGAAGATGAGACGTTCGTCGACCGCAAGCGTGTCCCCCGGGACTATAAAGAAGGAACCAGGTCTTGTGGAAATTCAATGCCAAACAGTTCAAAGCACTAAGACGCGTCTATCAAACTTAGTACGCCAATATATAAGGGTGTTCAAGATCGTTGCCCAGGTGGCAAGATTTCGTACAAGTTGTAGTACCTCCACACTTTAAGATCAATCCGATGTTTCATGCGAGTGTACTCAAAGCCGTTTACATGAGAAAGGAAGGATCCAGCCGGAATCGATCAAACGGGCACCATTATGTCACCGTCTCGCATGGACCGCGAATTGAAGCTATCATGGATTTATCAAGCCAAACGGAAGCGAGGTCAACAAGCCAGCGACAATGTTCCTTGTGCATTGGAAGGGACAAACTCGAAGAGGCACATGGGAGAGGAAATATGAAATTTGTGGAAGTCAAGGACAAAAATCCCAAGAGTTCTTACAGCAATGCGTCGCGATCGTGCATCATCAGGTGGGGGAAGCGTGTGGTGACGTCCCGCATATTTGCAGGATTCCGCATTCGGAAAAGGGGCATATTATCTAGAGTTGTGCGGAGAACTCTAGAACATTTTTGAACTCTCATAGAAGGCTAGAGAGGTCCCAAGGTAGTATAGAATTCTCAGAAAGGGAACAAAGTTTAAATATTTCGAGGGAATTATAAATATTCTAATTGCATTTTTGTCCCTAGGAGTAGTATAAATCAGAGGTTCCCTCATTTGCAAAAAGGCACCAAGCCAAAGTTTGTAAGCCGTCTCCAAGCCATAATACAAAGCCTTCTTCCAAAGCTCTCTTTTGTTCTTTCTAAGTTCTTCATCAATCATGCTGTTAGCGATCTAGTCTTAAAGGCTTCCTTGAGCTTACAAGACTTGAAAGATAGTGAGTAGCGCGAGGCCACACGGAATTTAGCAAAACTCTACGTCACGTGACTATAGAACTTGCCAAGATGAAATATTTAACAAATCAAAGAAATTCACATTTAAAAGCCTTAAAATTTCAATGGTACCAAACAAAAATTCCAAAGAGAATAAGCAAGATCTAGAGTGTACAGCACAAGAAAGCCTCCTAAGGCCAAAAATTCAACTAACTTGGGTAAATTGCTAATGGCATTTCATCAATATGACCCTCAACTTTGCTTTTTGCCAAAACGGATGATGATGGTTGATTTTGGGGTCATATTGGAGATGTTACACAGTAACACTATTCTATATTATAATGGAACAAACCAAGATCTTTGGAAGAACTATTACTAAATGTTAGAATTAATTTTGTTAGATTATTGGATACATAGGAATTCATAAAACACCAAAAGGTATGCGAAAAATATACTTGTCCTGATTACAATGCAATGTTAATTACATCAAGCATTAGGCTGCAATCTTAAGTGTCTCTGTATACATAGCATTATGAGAAGCGATCATGCGCTTTAGATTATGAGAATTCATATGCGTTGCCTTCGTATGGCACACCATTTTTCAATCTCAAACTCATGCGACAGTTTGTTGTGATAAAGATTGTCATTTTTGGTTTTTATGTACTATGTGTTACTATTTTGGTTCTTTTAAGTGCTTAGACCTGGCTTCTCCGTTTTTTTTGTTTGTAAAATTCGATCAAGTAGATAAGATAAGCTAAACTTTTTGTATTGGATCACCTTTCATATTTAAATTTTTTATCACACTAAACCCAAAAAGAAAAGAATGAGTTTTTGACATTTCCTTGCTATATTACTGACTCATAACCAATATAAAAACAAATTTCAATCACCTACTAAATCAAAAATAATTAAATAAATAAATAATGAACCACTAAACCAAAAAATGATAAAAACGATATTACAACTCAATTTCATAACCCAAACACTAAGAGAACATCTAAATGTCTATTTTGCATACATACAGAGTGCACTACAGCAGCATCCCCATGCTCTTTCCTCAACCACAAAATGATAATTTTCTAGTAGGATAGTAGACATAAGGAATGAAATGTCTTTGTCTTAATCTGCTTAGGAGACTAAAAAGTCACATGTCTTATCATATGAATTTCAGATCGCGGTATATGCCTAGCTACAAGAACTACAAAAAGATCACAAGCCCAGCCAATACATTGAAATAGGAAGATATCTGTATTGACTTTACATAAACAAATTACTACTTGTGTTCTTATTCAAAATAATTTAAGACATTTTTCGTCATCATACTTTTCGTTCAACTTTCTTGAAGGCTATAGTAGGTGATCTTGTTAAGGTGATGCATTTCATAATTCCTAACATATCTCATAATACAGACTGCAAAAGGAGTTTGCAAGTGAGTTGATAAAGGAGCATGATGCTGGAGATATTTATATAAATGAGTCAAGAATCTGAAAAGGTTTTGGACATTAAAGCAATGAAAGTTGAGCCTGAAAAAGAAGTCCAGAGACGCTGCACAAAAATGGACGCTGCTAACACGATGATGGGAGCTGAAACACAGGTGTTTTCCGGGAGGATCGTAAATATGTGAGATTATAAGCATTTTTTTAATAAATTAATATTTATTTAATATATGAGGCCCAAAAATGATTAAATTAACTTTTTTGGGTTGTAAATGTTCCCAACTTATAAAACAATATATGATTATTTATAAAGGAAAAAAAAATTTATATAATAAGGCCAACTAAATAACCTAAACTAAATGGGAATAGCTGGGTTGAGTTAATTGTGCTCCCATTAGCAAACGTAGCTAAATTGTGCAGCGTCGCTCTCCCAGAATCTCGCTCGCACACCTCCATTCGCGCTTTATACAACAGAAGTGTTATAATTCTAAATATGTTTTGTATTAAAGCGAGAAAAAATTGCTATGTACACATGCAAAAATATAATTTGGTTATACACTTAATTATACAACTCTTACAATATTTACTTCAAATATTTGCAGAGAAAGGTCAACGAATATACAATGCGAATTATACAATTGCAGTGTGAACTGAAGACAAATTCTCTAGCTTTATCCAACAGGAAGTGTATCGATGTGTTTCTGTTTTTGTAAAGCGAGAGAAAAACATTATATCTTTTGCTATACATTTAATCATTGCAGAGAATAGGATGAATTATACAATTGTGCATTATACAATTGCAGTGAATAGGATAGCGAATTATACAATTGCAGCGAAATAGGCCAGCGTTATACCAATTTATGGCCAGCGAATTATACACTTGGATATGATATAGCGAAATACAGTTTTATGTTTACTATGGAGCGCAATTATGCCAAATGATATAACAGACAAATAGAAGTTTGTTGCTATATGGACATGTTGCCCTAAATAAATAAAAGGGGGAAGAGAAGGAAAAAGAAATAGAAGCAAGTACTTATAACGAGCTACAAAATTGAGAAACCAAATACAACTCACAAGAGCATAGATTCCCAATAATAGGGACCTACTCTTTATCTAGCATCCCTTTGGGAACGCCAGTGCGAGAAGATAGAAAGGTAACTTATGACATCAAAGAGTTACGTTCTTTTCTTCCGCGTGTATTTATGAACAACAGAAAAGAAATGAAAGAAAAAACAAAAAAAGAGATATCAAGTCTCGAACTCTAATCCAGAGTCTTTAAACTTGATATGTGTTGTTTGATTAATTCGATCTTCCATTTCAGGATTCAAGTAATTCTTCCAATCGCCAACAATCCCTTTCCTGAAATAACTACCATTCGGAACTCCATAAATAACAGAGCCATTTTTATTCACTTCCAAGTTCCTCAATCTCTCCAAACTACACCTCCACACAACTTTTTCCAAATCCTCTTCCTTCTCAAATGGCTTCCCCAGAAACAATCCCAATTTCCTCACCTGCTCTTTCGGGTCCTTTATCATCTCTTCGTACTTCAAGAACAGTATCTTCTCAGGCCTCTTCTGACTTTCTAACCAATAACCCAATACATTTTCAAAATACGGACCGTATTGATGAACCCCTGTGCAGAACTCGTCAACCGCCTTTTCCAGGGGATAAGGTTCTTGATTTCCCCTGAAAATGGAATTGAAAAAATGCCATAGAGAGACCAATGTGTCCTTTGGGTTTCGGGCTACGCAAACAATTTTGCAGTTGGAATTGATGATGGAATTTGGAAGGAAATGGAAAGGCAAATGTGTGTGGAGAAGTTTTGGAGATGGCGTGGAATACAGATCAGGAGTTGGTTTTGTGGAGTAAATGGATGATTCAATGGTCTGAACATGAAATTGTGGATTGTCTTTAGTTAACAGATCTTCATTTTCGGGGATGTTATGATTCTGGTGCAAGATACAGAGACAAGGCTTTGACGCCAAAGTCGCTACGGTTTGGAGCTGATGAATATAAAAACATCGTCCTTCCCAGTTGGGAAGGCGAGGAAACATAAAATTTCATAGCACATTTGATTAGGCCGGGCTCGAACCAGAACTCTTTCCATTTTCTAATCTCCATAGCATCCCAAAACAGAGCACTTGGCAGCTCGTTTATTAGAGCATCATCCTTTTCTTCTGATGACTGCGAAGAATCGATGATATTGGAGTTTGATTCTTCATCAGCCATCAGTTGGAGTGAAAAAACAGACAAGTAGATTGATTGGGTAACCTCTCTCTCTTTATATATATAAACACAATGGCTGCTGAAAAAATGAAGACTTTGGATTCCCTGATTAACACTGAAATATTTGTTTATGAGTCCTAAGGAGAGTTATTTAGCTTGCCGAGTTAATTTGTTTTCTGGTTACCGCATTGATAAGTGTTAGCTAAAACTGACTTTTGTAGTAAAAATTTTAAGTGAAAATAACTGAGTTTAATTTATCAATATAGATAGAACAAAATTTACTGAATTCGAGCATACAAACCAGTAACTCTGCCCCTAGGTTTCAAATAAAGAGAAAAAAGATGCTGTAACCCAGCATCTGCGCCGCATATGGGGGGTTAAGGCAAGGAATACTCCAAATACAATATATCTAAAAGTTAACTTTACGTGCTGACAGATTAAAGTTATGAAAGCATATTACTAATATAAATATTATATCAGTATGAGAAATATCTCAACTACATTAGCTATTTCATTGGATGTGGACACAGTTTTTTTTTTATATTTTAAGGATGAAAACACATGTTAGGTTTGGGCACAGAGATATTGTTTTTATTAGCCATGAGCAGAAATATTTTATTGTCCAACTCTGTTAGAGTCAAATTTGATTTCCCAACGCTACATTGAAAGATGTCTTGATTTCTTTCTCGTGAGTCATTGTGCACCTATACCAGCATGTCTACACTCTATACTAAGCAGATGTTTGGCCATCTGATACCGTATTACAATATAGTATTATAAAATGGAATTATATTTGAATATGCAATTTTACGCTGATTCTATTTTATTATTTCGTATTAAGGAATGTGATTTCATATTGTTCAAAAACCATGACATGAAATTATATGGTAATTCTATATCATTATTTGAGATATTTTAATACATAATTCGATCCACGAGTTTACATTTTATTAAAAGAATCTCACAATTATATCTACTACCATTTATTTCATATGTAAATAAAATTTATAATCACATCATTAATTTAAAAAATCTATTATTTTCACAGACATAAAATTATTATTCTCACCAACATATAGTCACTTTAACTCACACCAATCGATTGTTAAAGTGATGAAATATTTATGGCTTATGAACATGATAATATAGTTACAGATGATATTGTCCAATAAATGGCTCAAAGTAAGAATGTTGGTTCGTCTTCTCCGTCACATGATCGAGAAATGCAAGTTCAACGTGCACAAATTGTACATACTATATGATAGGATTACATTAAAGACTAGTACATTACAACTTATGTTTAATTTTTTTTTATTTAATTAAAGTTAGAATAAACAATTATTTAAATGGAGAACAAATAGATTTGTAATAATTTAGTATTTATTTGATAAGATTGAATGAACAATTGATACTATTTTAATAGTTTTACAACTTATGAGATTTTTATGTTTATGAAAAAATACTGTACAAAAATTTCATATTGCATGTCCAAACAAAACGTCAATTTCATTTCATGATACCATATGAGATGGTCAAACGGGCACTAAGAATTAGATCTGCAAAATAAAAGATCACGGTAAATAACTAGCAAATCCATCTATGGAGCGTCGGGGATGGGGGCGGGACATACAATTTACAGTTCAAGGAGACTTTAAAAATAGGGCACTACATCACCCCTGTTTTTTGCATTCGAGTCAGTTTAGGTTATGAGTTCATATCTTCAAAAACTGAATCTGAAAATTTTCCCCGTGTTATACACTTGGATGCAAGGGAGATAGATACATTATTACAAGTATAAAGATGTATAAAAGTTGTAGCCGAAAAAAGTTGGCTGTGTGTAAACTAACAATGTAGCTTATGTAAGTTCTGCACTAAGTCAGAGGATTGACGGATTTGTTGGGATGACACTCAGGTAGAACCACACCGTCCCAAGTCAAATTAACCGTACCTGCTGGACTGGTCTGGTCTGATTAAAGACTGCTGCATCCAAACATGTTGCTCTGTCCTGATAAAACGAAAATGTTCTTGACTATTGAACTACAACCATTTGTTACGTTCGCGGTGGATTGCCACCAGGAATGTGAAGAAAGTATCAACAACCGAAGGGGGAGCATCGTTTTGAAGATCATGGATCAAACTTGGGAAATCAAAGTCTTCCTTATACAACAGGCTCCTGGAAAGCAAAGGATGTTAAATTGTTAATTAGCACAATATTAAAGCAAGCTAATAATTAAATTGTTAGCACATTATAACAGTGTCATATGTTATTTTAATAACTAACTCCCATTTCTACATGCTTTTTTTTTTTTTTTGGGCTGTACAGATGTTTAACCACTCCCTTGTTTATAATGATCTTATCTAAACCCTATTTTACCTAGTCAAAATCTCCAGTGTTCCAGAAAACCCAACTAAGTAGTATTCTAGGAGAATAAATAGTGCTTTAGATGTCTTGAAGATATATTTTCCTGTTTACATGATGTTAGTCTGGATAGTTATAGGGTAAAAAATAGCTCTGAATGGAAGTGAAAGAAAACATTTGAAAACAACTCTGTTTTGTTGCTATATCCTAGAAATCATTCCAAAAGATACTGAAATGGAAACCTCGGAGTACTAGGAAGTAGGCTTAACGGATTTGTAGATATCTTTGACAGCCTTTGGACAATTAAAATCTGCCAAAAACGCGACAAGACCAAAAGACTATAAGAGAAGCAAGATTTAGGACTAAGGAGACTGGCTGTTTTCCCAGAGTTCTGCTTTCAAAGTAAATAAGAAAGAAGGAGAAAGATCAGCCTCAAAACCTTATCCTTACGTTGAAATTAGAATAGATTCAATAAGGCAGACATTTAGGGAGCTTTACATGTCTTGTGGACACCCCTTGCGATCGGAGACTATCTATGGTACAAATCCCTCTAATATAGTATCTGATCAAGATAAGATTCTTCTTAGCTTATTCTGGAGGAGCTCACTGTTTTACAGATAAACATTAACCCCAGTATATCTTTCTACCGTTTGTCTGATGGGAAGATAGGTTATGTTCAATAAGTGCCTGCAAACATATCTGAGATATGCCACAAGCAAGCAACCCAATGACCGGCCTAGATAGTTATCTGGTACTTAGAAGCTTTTTATTCACCAAAGTAAGAAATATGTACATCAAAATGCGACTGGACAGAAAGCCCCAGCTTGCATTAAATCAAACTATCAATGATGCAGAGTAGAAATCTAAAGACTTAAAAATATGGTGTTCAATAAATAGAGAGCATCTCAATGTGTAAAAAATCAAACATACTTTGCAAGGTCCGCACGGATCATGTCAACTCCTTAAATAACATCTCAACACGGGCAAAAGTGAATACAAATGTATCGATGTTTATGCAAAGGGCTAAAGAAGAAGGAAATAGTGTGCTGAACAAATAATACCTGATTTAGTAGCTAATGCTAAATAACATGACCAGTCGTTTGCTTGGAGACTGAAGATGTTATTCAAAGTATATAGGCGTTCGGTCATAACCAACTGTTTGAGATGTATAATTTGGATGAGAATATAGAAGAATTGGTTTTTTGACCATTTGACCATGTGGGCTCTACCTATACATGAAAAGAATCAGCAAACCTATTAAAAACATGTCCGTGTACGAGCTGGCTACAGGTTTCAATTCCACTGATATACCCAATGAATAAGGGCCTTAACTACTCAGGCATAGAGATTATTTCGAAGCCTGGCATGGAAATTATGTATTATCTTGCAAGATAGCTGATGTTTGAAACTGGTTGTGAGGAGTGGCGACAAATAAATTGCAGGAACGAATCGAGTTCTCTTCAACGTCTTACCATGGCCCTTACAAGATTGCACTTTACATTGGCCAAACCCAATATCTCTTTGCTGAAACCAATTGGAGCTGCTTCTTTATTGAGAATAAGAACATGGGCACAATTAAAGAGTTATTGCTTTTTGACAAAACAATCATGATTTACACTTTACTTAGTTAGATGAGCCAATTTTTCTTCAAGAAGCAATTGATTTCTCATCACAAATTCCTGAACCCATTTCACCAATAATCTCCACAAGAACAGATGCCATCTTTGAAATGATGATAGCGATTGACATCTCTGATAGTGATTTTTCTCTCTGTTAACTTTGAGATAAACTTGATCGCAACATGACAGTCCTCGCAAACTCGGAGATTCTTGGTGATCAACAACTTTGTCCCTGGGGGTGTACTAATTAGTCCAAAAGCAATCGCTAGCCTTTCACTGTGGCTGCACACCATTCTGCTCTTCTCATCATCTTCCACGTCATGGAAAACTGGCGTAATGTTTGGGACATAGCCAGCTTGTACCATTCGTGCTCCTAAGCTCTGTAGCTCTGCATAAATCTCGTCAGACATAGGATGAGATGTATCCCCAGAGAGAAATGCATGTACTTTGTTTTTAACTTCAATCCAACTGTACGCGGTGGTTTTCTTTACACCTCTTTCGTTCATTAGTTCTCTAAGCTTTGCAACACCTTCCCATCTACCTGCTTGGGCATAAATATTAGATAGGATCACGTAATTGCCTGCATCATCAGGCTCAAGCTCAATCAACCTCTCTAATGCCAATTCTGCAAATTCCACATAACCATGGATTTTACATGAATTAAGAAATGCACCCCAGACACCAGCATCTGGCATAACTTTCATCTGTGTGATTAGTCCATAAGCCTCATTTAAGCGACCAGAATGACCTAGGAGATCAACCATGCATGTAGTGTGCTGAATAGTTGGTTCAATTCCATAATCTTTTGCCATTGAATCAAAATACATCCTCCCTTCACTCAACAGACCTCCATGACTACAAGCTGATAAAACACCTACAAAAGTTATATGATCCGGCTTAGCTTTGCCAACCATCTCATTAAACAGGCAAAGTGCTGCATTAGCATGACCATGCATTGCATATCCAGTGATCATAGTATTCCAAGAAACTACTCTTTTCTCTTGGAGTCCTTCGAACAAGATCCTAGCAACCTTCACAGATCCACTCTTGGCATACATATCCACAAGTGCTGTCTTCACTTTGTCAAGAGAGTCAAAACCCTGTCTCCAACTATACCCATGAAGCTCCCTCCCCTGTCGAAGAGCTGCAACATCAGCAGAAGCAGAAATCGCAGTCACCAAGGTCGCCTCCGTGGGTCTAATACCTCGGAACGCCATTTCACCACATAAAGCCAAACAATCCTCAGGGTGACCATTTTGTGAGTAAGCAGCAAGCATTGAATTCCAAACAACTACATCCCTCTCAACGACATTCTCAAACACCTCCCTCGACCTACCAACACAACCACATTTAGCATACATGTCAATAAGAGCAGCACTCACAAAAACATCCTTATCCCACTTCGTTCTCTTCGCATATTCATGTATATCCTTCCCCACTTCAATCGCAGACAAGGCCGAACAGGCTTTAAGTACAAACGGAAAAGTAAAATTATCAGGCACATGACCATAATCAATCATTTGATAATACAGAGAAACTGCAGCCTCATATGGTCCATTCCAAGCATACCCACGAATCAAAACATTCCAAAGAAAAATATTTCCTTTAGGAATTCTATCAAACAGGTGATGGGCATTCGGCAATTTGTCACAAACACAATAAAGATTAACAAGCTTTGTTGCTAAATTGATATTGTAGCCTAAACCCGTGAGGCATAGATGCGCATGGAGCTGCTTTCCAGGCTGAACTGCTTTTCGAGCAATGCAAGATTGGAGAAGAGAAGCATAATGTTGAGTTGAGTTTAAGTGTTGATGATAGTGATGAATTTGAATGATCCCTCCAATGATTGTATGCTTACGAGCCAACCAACTTGTAGTAATTGATGATAGCATTTGAATATGTTAAAGGTTGCGGCAGCATCACTATGCTATTACATTAACCTCCAACTCTAATATAGAAAGAGCGGGTCGAGTTCGAAATTTTATTAAATGTTAAAAAGGAGTTAAAGAATATGAAATTTTAGAATTTTAGAGCTATTCATTAGGTTTATCAAAACTAATAGAGAAAAGAATCAATAAAAACAATTTTAGTTACAGGTTGGACTATACTTTCTTTAGTTCATATTAAGTGAATTATTTTTAGAAAAGATTACGATTCAATAAGTGAACTTTTCAAAATTTAAGATCGTTATTAAAAAAAAATCATAATTGTTCTTTTTCTTAAAAAAATTCTAAACTACTTTAGTTTACATTTTCTAGAATGGAAAGTGAACTTCAACCATATCTGATCCTCCGTCTTGAAAGTTGAAAGAGGGTCATTTTATTTTTAACCAGAACACCCACCTAGGCAGTCTTGCCAATGCCATTCACGACTCACGCAGCCTCATCTTACTCCCACAATTTGACTAAGTATAGAAATATTTTTAACAACAAAGTTAAACAACAGACAGAATGTCAGGAACTCGTCCCACGACCTTTATTAATCTTATAATTATACAAGGGAAGGCTTCACCGAATTTGTCTAGGGCCAGAAACACACTCCTCGATAGCCTTAAATGAATTTTCACACACCTTATAAAATTTCAGCCATGGCAGTTACATGCGGAGGTACCAATGACACCTGTCGACACTTTTCTCACAGTATTCAAACTAGTTTCCAACAGCTATATTTCGTACAGATAGAATCTATTCAACTTAGCGTCCTTATCCCAACGAAATATTATATTCTAACACTTAGAATTTTCAGCTACATTCCAACACTTAGATATTTCACCAGCTTCCATACTTAGAAATATTTTAGCTTCCCTCCAACACAATAGTTTTATTTCGCATTCACTGAAATGTCTTTGTTTTTGCCATCGTCAGTCTCACATTTCTTGTCCAAGCCACACGCTGCCCACTTAGCAGCCGTGACTCCTGCCCGCAACACCAACCGTAGTCTTGCATGTTCAAGTTGCCTTGCCAACACTCAAGCACCTTGAACCTGTGTTGCACTGTTTTTCCCCCATTCATGTCAAGACCAATGCCCAAGTCTTTGACATGTCTGTACGTAGTTAGATCAAGTAGTTTACGGGTCTAACAGAAGTGCATCCTTAGAAATTTCAACATAATGCTTAGTAGTGTTGGATTAACTAAAATGTTGAAATCAACAAATTGTATGTGTGAAAATTAGAGAGAAGACACAAGTATCTCCTGAATTTATTTTTTGGTAATTTTGTATAGTTTTTTATTTATATGGCCTATTTCGTGATTCTATGCAATTGAGCCGCATGAGTGATATTCGAATGTCACGCAAGTCAAAAAGTGACAAAAAAATAAAAGAGTTCAAGTGGTAATAAGATTTTGGTTTAGTTAAGATATTTCTTTGAGATTTGGGTCATAGTCTAGGAGGGTGAAAGAGGGTCGATTTTTTTATCTAACACCACTCCCAAGCAGTCTACAACTTTTGCAAAATACTTCAGTCCTTACCTCCAACAATTTGCTAAGTATATAAACTACTTAATATTTAGTTTTTCTTAGGCAATAATAAAGTCCACAACACAACTCACGTACGAAACTCTTCTCACCCTTTTAATATAAATCCTACAAAGGAAAGACTTCAATTCACGATTTGTCCTAAGGCCAGAACAATCTTCCATGCCTTAGACGAAATTTTCACCTATATAAAATTTCTACACAAAGCAGTTATATGCGACAGTTACAAATGAAATATGTTCAACACTTGTCACTATAGGATTTAAACTAAATTTCCAACAGCTATTAGGCTTCAATTCAACTAAGGCAACAAGTATAGTTTCATTACCCTTCTTCAGCCCTTTATCAATCGACATAGCAGACAACATCATTCCTCTATCCTTCTTATTTGCAATATTACTGACTTTTCCAAAGGGATGAACACCTTTCGCAAATTCAGTATTGCTTTCACTCATAATTATGATCTCATCTAAATGTGAAAAAGGAAAAAAATAGAATTTTCTCAGAAAATCAATACCAAATATCATCTCAAAATCTCCTAGTGGCATCACTATCAAATTATGTTTTCCCACCCAATTTTCAGTCAACATAGACACCACATAATCCATACCCACAATTTTTTGTGCCTTAGCAGTCACTGTTTTGACGTAGGAAGGACTTTTAGTCAACTTAAGCCCTAATTTTTCAGCACTATTAACATCAATAAACGTATGAGTAGCCCCGGTATCAACCATAGTCATCACAATTTTTCTTTTATTTTCAGTTCCGTATGAATCAATGAAGCATGTGGATTTGAAGTCTTAGACGTCCACTCAACATTATTAACCAACATAATATGATTGAAAGACAAACCTGTAACACCCCGTATCCAAAACAGACCAGAAATTAGTTTTTCAGAAATTGCAGGTGCAATCTACAGTCACCATCTACGAACCGTAGTCTGATCTACGATCTGTACTGTAGGTCCGTAGTTGACATCTACAACCCCTCTCAAAATTCATCTCAGAAAATAGACTGTCTCGACCCACAAGCAGACCTACGGTCCGTAAGTCAGACCACGATCTATGGTCTGTGTCCATGGATTGAGACTCATGTTACCCAACCTCTGACATGAACTACGGATGACCAACACAAGTCGTCATTCAATCTAAGGTCCGTAGGTCTGACCGTAGGTGAAGTAAGCGGTTAGTTAAGGGAAATTGCTGATTGGGTCAACTTCAAATGGTCATAACTCTTAGCACAAAATAAATAAGATGTCATATGACCTATGATATGATAGATAATTGAATCATCTTTGCAACATCGCCGAGTTGCTAAAAACCGACCTCCAAGTAAAAAGTATGCCCATTTTAGTGAAGACATGTTGAACATACTCAAACGATGGAACATCGATTGAATGACGACCCGTCAATCCAGGTCGTCAATTGCTCCGACAATAATTATTCCATGAATTTTTTTATCTTTTTCTAGTTCGTTTAACCCCTAAGATACATCGTTTAAATTCTAAATCATGAGATTTTAGTCAGTTTAAGACTAGAAAAACATAACTAAAACTTACTCAAGTCAAATCATTTATCAAAACATAGAAAATAAAAGGCATGAGAGGAGAAAAAGGTCAAGAACCCGAGTTCAAAAAACGCAACAACGTTCTATCAGTTTCAGCCTTAAAGATTTTTCCGTGGATTTCATCACTAGGTATGTTGGATTTGACTAGTGAGTTAATTTCACCCATTGGGTCCAAGATATCAGTCAGATTCTTGATTCCCTTATCATGATTAGACTTAGGGTTTCTAGAACTTCAAAAAAATTACCATGAATTAGTTAGTTATATGTTTCAAATTAGATTATCATATTATTACACGTTATTGTCATGATTTCAGAACTCTCGCTAATCTCCATTTTTTTTATATTCAGATTAATGTTGGCATTCTCAATTTTGCATGTTCAGTTTTGAGCTTCCAATATTTACACATAAATTTAGTCATAATATGTTAATCACTAATTCAGTGAGAGTAACTAATACCGAGTGTTGGATCTACGGTTCAACGTACCCAAATATCCCAGAACTCTAGCCAGTAGGTTGTAAGTCCACTCTGTGGGCAATCAGTTTAGTGATCACGTAGCATGCCTTTATAACTTGCCATGGTATATTGGGTCCGCGTCTTATGGGGTTGTATACATCGGACTCCATATTTAGCTCATGTGATTTTATTATCGGTTGTTAGTAGCTCCCATAGTTAAGTCAAACTCTATTGGATTGACCATATTTACATTTCAATTAGTATATTCAGTCTCAGCATGTTATAAATTTGACCATTACATCCAGTTAGCTCAGAATTCAGTATATCATGTTCAGAATATTATGCTTGCTTTTGTGTTTGTTCAGTTATGTATTATTTCAGCTTTACTCTATCCTACATGCTCAATACCTTTCAAGTACTGACACATACGTGCGCTACATCTTCTCGTGATGTAGGTTAAGGTTCTCATAATCTAGATCACGCTTAGATCGATTTTTTGTTCTCCAGTTCAGCAGAATTAGTGGTGAGTACTCATCCTCCGAGAACAATAGTGATGAGTTTCTTTTCAATATTTAGTCCTTTAGTTTCAGTTTTTGCTAGACTTAGTTGGGGTCTGTCCCAGCATTTCTAGTCAGTTAGAGGCTTATTTCAGAGATAGTTAGTTTCAACTTAATATTGAGTTAATATGTTCTTTCTATCTAACTCATCAATTTCAAATATCTTAGTTATGGTATATTGGTATTTCCGCATCTTTTCATTTTAATTATGATTTAGCTTCTGCATCAGTTTATTATCTTTAGTATGCTCATGATCATGCCAGTAGGGTTAGCTCACGGTGCGGAGCCACCTTTGTACAAAGGGGTTCATCCGAACCCCTTCGACGGAAAATTATACTTTTTATACATGGTTAATATAATATTTTATGTATATATAGTATATGTCGAACCCCCTTCGGCTACTCTGTATCTATTTCTACGAATTCTGAATCCCTTATTGAAAAATTTAACTCGACCACTGGTTTGAGATCACTTGTGGTCCCACGTCTCGGGGGTAGCACCTAACGGATTTGTCATAGCAGCCACGACTTCCTCTCCTTCTTCATCCTGATTCGACTTTCCAGCAAGCAAAGCATTCACCCTTTCTTTATTTGGACAATACTTAGCCAAATGAGAACCACCACAAGTCCAACAGCCTTTCGAATTTCCATCCTTGTTCTTTGGCTTGTTTTCTTTATTTCCTAACTTCAATAGTGCATTCCCCTTATCATTAGCATAGTCATTACGATTCTCCCTTTTCTAGTACGCTTTCTTTTCACCCTTTTTCTTGGATTTCGATGTAAAAGGCACTTCAGAAGTAGTTCGAGTCATCCGAAAATCTACTAATGAATCAGTAGCAGCAATTTCCCCTAGCAAATCCTTGACATTCTACCTCTGAAGTTCATTTTGAGCCCAGCCTTGCATACCCAAAATGAAGTTATGTAATTTATCCTCATCAGACATGTTTTGAATGTCTAATATTACAAAGGTAAATTTCTTAATATAATGTCTCACCGAACCCGCCTACCTAAGTCTCTTCAACTTGTCTCTTGCAAGCCAAGAGGTGTTGCTAGGAAGATTCTTTCACTAACTTATCCCATGTATTAATTTTAGATCATCCAGCACTTACATCATCTGCATTTTGAATCCTCCACTAATTTTTAGTATCACCCGTCAAATACATTGTAGTAATGTTCAACTTGTCCGTTTCAGGCACCCTTGCAGTAATAAAATACTATTTCATATCCCAGATGAAATTTTTCAGTTCTTTAGCACTTCTTGCGCCACCAAAGGCTTTAGGTTATGGAATTTTAACCTTAGACTATTTCCCACAAGTTGAACATAATGTTGCCACGGCCCAACACAACACAACAATCTCTACGCAACAATTTTTATTATCCTTCTATAGGCCCTTTATTGTACCTTTATAGCCTCACGAAAATTAAAGATTTCAGCCATGTGTTCGTCAACATCTTTGTGAAACACGCCAACTTCCCCTCGAACTTTGTCAGCGTCCAGTCTCAAGTTTATAATCTGCGTCAGAAGATCCACCAACATTGGGTTATCCTTTATTTAATCAGTGTTTCCAACAAAGGCTTCAACTTTGCGCACTATTTCCCAAAGTTTTGTGTTCATCACCATCGTTCTACCTAGCTCTGATACCAATTAAAAGAGGGTCAATTTTTTTTATCTAACACCACTTCCAAGAATTCTACAACTTTTACAAACTTCAGTCTTACGCTCTCATGAATTTGGCTAAGTATAGAAATACTTAACTTACTTTTTCTTGGACAATAAACAAAGTAACAACACAACCAACGTACGAAACTCTTCCTAACCTTTTATTAATATCAAATCAACAAAGGAAAAGACTTCAAGAATTTGTCTGAGGACAGAAACAATCTTCCATGCCTTAGACAAAATTTCCAACACTTGTCACTATAAGATTTAAACTAAGTTTTCAACAGCTATATTTTAGCATATCGAATATAATTCAAATTCAATTATATCCTAACCGAAATAATCAATATTCTAACACTTAGAATATTTCAGCCTACATTCCAACAGTTAAGATATTTCAGCTTACTTTCAACACTTTGAATATTTCAGCTATCTTTCAACACTTAGTTTTATTTCAGCAATCCATGTATATTCCTTCGCCTTGACATCTTCAAGTCCCACAATCTTGCCTTGTCAAGCCAACACACTGCCTTGTCTTGCTGACGATGTCTGCCCACACATAATTCTTGCACGTCCAAACTGCCTTGCCAACACCCAATAACTTTGAACCTTTTCTCATTATTTAGCCTACATACATGCCTAGACCAATTCCCAAATTCGTGACATGCATGCACGTGGTTAGTTCACATAGTCTACAAATCTAACAGAGGGGTACTTCTACCTTTTTCGCATAAAAATTACAAAAGTATATTGTTTAATACTTTAATTAACAATATATACAGTTACTTCTTTTAATTATAAATGAAGTTTCTAAATTATAAACATAGCAAATTAAATTATTTTCAATTTTAATTATTTATTTCTTTTCGATTTTAGTATATCATCTTTTGGGTTTTTGTACCTATTTTATGGGGGATGATAATCATTGTATTAAATGAATAAATATGGTTTTACTTTTTCCTTACCTTCTAACTTTTCAATTAAAGTTTACTAGTAACGCGTTTTCTTCTTATTCATTCTTTTTTTTAATCTCTCTTCCTTTCTGAGTTAATCTATGTATCTAAAGAGAAATATTTGTAAGGTTGGTAATTGCATTTTAGTTTGATAAATATATTGGTGAAAATACTATGAATCCATATTAATTGGTGTTATATAATACATTGGTATTATACCATGAATTCATATTAATTTGATAATACATTGTTGATATCTTTGTGATAAGATCATCAGGCCGACTTTCTGCTTTGAAAAATAAGGCTTTTGCCTTAGGCTCTCAAATTTTGGGCCCCAAAATTTTTTATCAAAAATAAATTATGTGTTACAATTTCTATAGAAAAATTGATTATTTATGATAAAAAAATATAAGTTTTAAAAAATATATTATTTTACCCACTGTAATATCTTTTGTACTTTGTTAAAAATAAGAATCAATAGTGAAAAAAATTGAAGAAAGTGAATTACAAATTCTTTTTTATTTCTTTGTAAATTTTAGTTTCAAACATTACTACAAGTATATTAAAATATGATATACCGAGTCATCAATTTCTTACGTCAAATTCTATGGTTCTAGCACTTATCCTTATTCAATATTTGTCAACTTATTACTTATATAATTATGTTAACAGTTCATATATGAATTGCATCACTGAAAAATAAATTTTGAATAAATATGTATATGAAATTCGTTTATATTTTAGGCCTCGCATTAAAATTTTATTTTATGCCCCCAATCACATTGAGCAGCCCCTTCATACCATGAATTTATATCAATTGGTGTTATGTAATGGCAGGATTATTGTGTATTATAAACAGTATCACACAGTAAAACTTAAAAGTAACTAAATAACATTAAAAACATAGTATAAACACCACAATGAAACACAATATTTCAACTTTTTGGTGTAATATTCACAAACGTTTGTAATAATTGGTGGTATATAATGAGTGAATTGTTGGTGTTATATACCAACCTCAGTAAGTGAATCTGTAAAATCACTACTAACCTTAAAAAGTGTAGTATGGCACCACAATGAAACACAACATTTTGACAACATATACATAAACAATTAAAAGTAAGTGAGTAAACTGAACATGATATAAGCACCAAAACTGATTAAATTTCGTAATATTTCTTCTACATAATAAATGTGTTTGTACTATCCGTAATGGATTGGTATAGGCTCGACCTAAAGTGTTGTATAAGTCCTATAACAGACCTCATAGATTGAAATTCGAATACAAGCAACATGCGGAGGGCAAATCGCTCTCCTGGCCATCAACTAACAAAAAGCTAGTTTACTATCACAATAAAACACAACATTATGACAATATATTTATGAGCATCTGATAACAAAAGCACAAAATATAACACAATATTTGAGAATATATACCAAATTCACATTGAATCCATCTAAATAATAACTATGTAACATAAAAAAGATAGTTTACCAACACAATACAACACAACATATTGACGATAAAAACCGTTAGGTATATCAAATAAAATATAAGAATAAAACAGATGGAGGATACCAATTAAACTGATATCCAAAATTATAACAAAAACAATTTTTTCCAGAACAAAATCCAACAACATATTTCATAAAAAAGAATTGTCTTAAAGGAACATACTCCTTTTTAATCCTCCCCCATACAATTTAATTGATCACCTTTCCCATTTGATTCACTTTCATTGCTGGAGAAAATGGTCGTGTCCACACTCATTTATGATGCTATAGTAGTAATTAAGTCTTTGGATTTGGTGTTCAAATCATATACCACTCCTTTAATATTGCAATCCACGTTCTTGCCTGTTAGATTGAAAAATAATTAGCCAAATTATTAAATAAAAATTACATATATAAGAATGATATTTTCATTTGAAAAATTGGTATATAGAATACTTTTATTGTTGGTATACACAATGGTTTATGAACAAAATTAGTTTTCTAGTTTTTTTTATTGTTTGGGTATACAGTATACCAACAAAAACAATAAGCATTTTTCTAATAATTATTCACATTGTTGTTTATAAACTGCCCAAAACACATTGTCAATACAGGATGAATAATAATTTTAAGGAAATTATTCCCCTCAAGCATTCGAGGTTAATGAAATATATCCGTTCATGATAGAACGATCTTATTCATCGATGTATTGGTTTCTAAAATCATCGTGTTAGTGAACTATTCAACGGCAGTAAAGCACACTTAGAATTCTAGATTTAGTAATAGTAGAAGAAGAAGTTTATAAAATTGATTCTCTTAATATAATCCCTCAATTCATAGAAAACAAAGGATAGTTTGAAAAAAAGTTCTTATTGTGACTTACTGGAAATGTTAAAACTTTGAAAAATCCATAATCTTTTGGAAATGTCACAACATTTCATAAAATTTACAACTTTTCATAAAAGTCACAATTTTTCATACAAGTCGCAACTCTTCATAAAAGTCGCAACTCTCCATTTTCCACTCACACCTTTTAAAATCCAACGATCCACCGCATGAATGGGAAATGACTCCAAGACAAAGAAACTGACAAATGTGTGTATTTTACAAGCAAAAATTAATTGCTTTGGATAAGTAGGTTTCCCTTTGAACTTTCTGTACTGAACATATGTCGGATATACTCAGTCAGTCGGTAAATTTGATATTCTTGAACCGTCAAGATTATGTGTATAGCTAGACAACTATATGTTACACAATCAACCCTTTACTATTTATGGTTCTTATGATTGTGTTCGTTTTAGCCATGAACACATCCTAATTTCACAAGTGTAAAGAGATATAATTTGACAATTATCTTCTTTGAAGTGAGTTACACTTCACACTCACGTATGTGATTTCTAATCGTGTTATCACGTAGATACACTATTTGATCAAATCTGTCAAACTTGGCAAATTATTAAAAACTTCAAGTTTTACTAACTCATTCACAATCTTTAATGTTGTATACTTGTTCCTAATCGTTGTCTCCATCATGAGAATGATTTGATTTGGTAGAGAACGTTGAACCGTCAATCACAACTTTGTTTTTATCCTTGAACCTAGCTCTTGGATCCTTAGTATGTTGGTAGAGTTACCGTCATGATGATTTGTTCTAAGTCGTAAACTCATTCCCTTAGATTATCTTTCAACTTTCTCTTTAGTTAGACCTTTTTTAAGGTGGATCCAACTTATTATCCTTCAACTTTATATAGTCAATTGTGATAATTTCACTAGAGTAGTTTTCTAATGGTATTATGTCAATGTCTTATAGGACGAGACTTTTCATTATACATCATGCTCCATGCCCTGCCTACTGTATTTTGACTATAAAAGGGTATGTATATTGATGCTAAAGGTTTGAGCCAAAAAAGAATATCTATCGAGAAATTCCTGAGTCTTTCAACTTATTCATCATTCTTATCTAGAGCACCTAGTTCACAGATCATTGTAGAGCTAGCGATACATGTCTTTTTAGAAGATCTCTAAGAGACTATTCCTCCATCAAAGAGTAAATACATATCTATTCGTGGATTTTACTTCATTTGATCCTGGTTATCCAATTCGCATCATGACATCCTTTCAATATTGTTGGATATCGTTATAATGCATGACATAATTTTGAGTATGTTTTAACTACCCTAAAACTCTTTTCATTGTCATATAATAAGCTCGATTGGGGTCACTTGTGAACCGACCCAGTTCATTCATAACACATGTTATATTTGATCATGCACACTTCGTGATATATATATATCATATTCTCAAATACTCTAGCACAATCCGATTGTGAGTCACTTTCGCCTTCAATCTGTTGAAATGCAAAACTCACATTTATTGGAGTCTTGACAATATTGAAATCCAAATATTTGAACTAGTCAAGTGTCTTTTAAATGAAATGAGGTAGTGACAATGCTAAACATTATGGATTTTTAAGGATTCTTATACATATGATCGCATCAACAACTCTATGATATTTCATATCAAACTTGCTTTCTAGCATACATTTAGTAGTATTTACGTTATTAGTGTCTCAACTAATGATCAACATGTCATCAATATACAAACAAACATTGACCTTGTGATTTTAATGTAAACACATTTATCACTTTCATCATTCTTAAATTCTTTTGCCAACACAAAATTTATTATGTCATGTTTGGGTGCTTGTTTTAGTCCATCAAGTGATTTAACAAGTTCTCATACTTTCTTTTCTTTACCAGGAACCACAAACCTTCGGATTGTTCCATGTAAATATCTTCTCTAATTCTTCATTTCACATTTGTTTGATGAATTTGGAGGTCATATACAGTACCTAATAATATTAAAGTAAAATCCGAATGAATGTAATTTTTGTTAATGATGAATATGTGACGATAAGATCAAGATCTTGTTTTTCTCTAAAGCCTTTGACAAAAAATTCTTGCTTTATATTTTTCAAAAGTTCCATCGACTTACATTTTTCTTTTGAAGATTCACTTTGAATCAAAAGGTATATTTCCTGGAGGAAGATCAACCAACTTTCAATAGGATTGCTCAAAATTGAACCAATCTCACTATTAACACCATCTTTCCAAAAGAATCAGTCCACATAAGACATAGGAAAGTTATAAAATCAGATCCTAAGGTAGTAGATGTCCTTACGAGTCTAAATCTCTTTATTAAGTATATTCTCCTTTTGTTCTTTTCGAGGTCTTTTAGACCTTTCGCTAGACTATTCAAGTCTAATTTTACAGCCCCCAGTTCTTAGGTCCTATTTTAATTCTTTTAGGAATAAGAACTAAGACTTTAACTAAAATATACCTATACTTTGAAATATTTTAAGTTGGATTTCCTCTCTTTTCATTTATCATATGTAATAGACTGTGTCCTGAGCAAACAAAATTATTTTCTTTCTGAAAAAATAACTTTTTGTTGTTCCCGTTTTGCAGTAAGGATAGCTTCTCCACACATTTCATAATAAAGCTCAACATATAAGTAATGTAGCCATCATTTCTTTCAACAATCAGTTTTTCATTAGATTGAGGTGAATAGGGAAACAGTTTGCTGGATAATTCCATTTCTCAAACATATTTCTGCCAAAAAAAAAGATATTTATACACTCCATTTCTATCACTTCTTATCTTTTTCTCTATTGATTTCAACTTGAACTTTATATTGTCTAGGTGTTTCAATTGTTTCATCCTTACCATTCAGAGAATACACAAAACAGTATCAAATGTAATTGTCAATAAAAGGTATGAGATACTTTTTCCCATCACGAGATGATGTTGACTTCATATCACAAATGTCAGTGTAACTCTACTCTAAGGGATTTGAATTTCTTTCAACAAATTTTTAAGAATGTTCAGCATACTTAAATTCCACACAAACTTGACATTTTATTTATTGCACCTAAAGTTAGAAAAAAACTTCTAAGTTACTCAATTTTTCTTACAAGATTTTATAATTGACATGTCTCAAATGTTTATGTCACAAACAATTTGACTCAAGCAAGTAAGAACAAATAAAGTATTGAGTTCGAAAAGCTCTCCGCGAGTTAGCTTTTTCTAAAAAATATTTGTTCCTATTTCTTACAATTCTGTGTGATACAAACATTGTTTAGAGTCATCACCTTGTCAATGGTCTTTTTCGGAAGGACCTTTTCATAACTTTCAATTTGATTGTTATAAAACTACCCATGAACAAAGTTTCACTAGGTCCAGTAAAGGCAATATAATTCAAATGTTTCTTCTACATAACATGATAAATGACTATTCACCAATATTCATATCTACACAAATAGTTATATTTAATTGACATATCTTTTCATAAAAAATAAGAACATTTTAAGTGACACTTTTTCATAAAGAACTTAATCATTTTGAATAAGTATACACATAATTTGGTAGTTTCATACTAGTCCTATCATATATTAGTAAAAGAGAAACTCAACAACCACAATATCAAATATACTCCAAGAATTTTGTGGGTATAACATAATACAAAATATCATCAAAATTCATATCTTGTGCTCCAAATTTAAATTGGACACTAAATCAAATTTTATCTTTGTCATAAGAAAAGAATTTCAACATTTTAAATATGATCTCAAAAAAAAATTCAAGTAGTTGAAAATAATTTTTCCATATATTTTACCAAACTATCAAAATGTCATTGGTAGCATGAAACCTCTTTTGAAAATATTATTCTATGAAAGAATTATAATGCTTCCATTCTCTTTGACAATCTTTGTATAATGTCAGCTTTCATTCCATAGAGGCACCTATTGCAGGCACAAAATCATGTACTTTAAGTCACTGATCATTTTTTTTCTATCACAGTTTGACATACCACTTAATATTAAAAAAACAATAAAGACAAAGGAAATTGTACAATTTATTTCTATTTGACAATGAAGTTTGTAGGAACCAAAGGTACAACAGTGACTAATTAGGTGAAGTTTTCATATTCTTCAAACCAATTGCATAGTCTAGTTTATCCCGGGTAGATAACTACAAAAATTATTAGTCTAAAAAAATTAGACACAATCAAAATTTCACTTGGAGTACAAAACTACAAAAGTTTGAGTCTCCCTACAGAATTAAATATTTGCATAGATTATAACATAGACATGTTTTTCTTTTCAAGTAGTCTTCCAACTATAACATTTTGACATACTATTTTATCAAACAAAATTGTGTCTCTCATTCTGCAAACTAAAGAATTTAAAAGCAACCCTTTTTGCCAAGGAAAATTCATTCAAAAATCATAAGGCTTGAAGATCTTTTTTCAAAAACATACATGATAAATATCAAAATTGTTAACTTTTAGAAACTATTTTCCTCCTTAGAAAATTAATAAGAATGTTACGTGGTGTAATCTTTAAGCGAAATACCACCAATTCTTCTAGAACATTTTCACTTCAACTTTGCTAAACAAAACACCAAATCCTGGAGAAGTAATGCATTAATCTTCTACTTCCATGATGTGTTTCTCTCAAACAGTAGGATACAAGAAATACTAACGATATAATAATATTTTTCAGATTGTCATTCATCTTGTATTACTAAGATACTTAGAACAAAACTTTTAATAACTTGGTAAGATACAACAAAGTTTAAAAAGTATTTTCAAAACTAGAAAATTAAAACTAGTAGAAAAGATAAATTAGAAACATATTAAAAACAATATACAAAATATTTTTCTTAAAGAAGAAAATCAAGCTCATTAAATGTACAATGTCTTCTTTAGGAAATTATTCCCCTCAAGTACCGGAGGTTAATGGAATATATCCTCTCAGGATAGAAAAATTTTACTACCTAAAACCACGGTGTCAGCGAACCACTCAACAGTAATAAAGTACACTTAGAATACTAGATTTAGTAGTAGTAAAAGAAGTCCAAAAAATTTGATGTAACCTTAAAATGAGAGGAAATCTCTCAATTTATTGAAAAGAAAGGGTAGTGTGAAATGATTCTTATAAGGCACAATAAGAATCATTTCACACTACCCTTTCTTTTCAATAAATTGAGGGATTTCCTCTCATTTTAAGATTAAATCAATTTTTTTTGGACTTCTTTTACTACTACTAAATCTAGTATTTCAAGTGTATTTTACTACCGCTGAGTGGTTCGCTAACACCGTGATTTTAGGTACTGATACACCGGTGAGTAAGATCGTTCTATCCTGAGAGAGTATACTCCATTAATTTCAGATACTTGAGGGGAATAATTTCTTTAAGCGGACATGTGCATTTAGTGGGCTCGATTTTCTTTTTAAAAAAACATATTTTGTATATTGTTTCTGATTTTATTTTCTCTACTAGTTTTAATTTTCTAGTTTTGAAAATACTCTTTAAGCTTTATTTTTTCTTACTAACTTCTTCAAAGTTTGATTCTAAATATCTTTGGAATACAGAATAAACAAATAACTACAACTATTATATATACAAATTTTATCACGAAAGTTGGTGTTTATATAGACCTCAATTCACAAATATGATGTTTATTAACTATATATTATATATATATATATATATATATATATATATATATATATAACACTGTGAATTACCACAAATATAATATCAATTACACCTAATATTCGTCCAGGAAGTATTAAACGGAATAGTTTACATACAAATAAAAAATAGATATCATTTTCAACAAATAATTCATCAAAAATTGGTGCCTATAAACAACCAAAAACACATTATCAACCACACCAGTAGATGTATCCAAAAATTATCACGAAAGTTATGATTTCTATACGAACTAAAAAAATATAACAATTACACAAAAAAAATCAGAATATACAATATCAACTACACCAAATGACAACCACCAACCAAACTATCAATTAGACCTAATAATGTACTAAAACAATATTCACGAGTTTTGATCTTTATACACGAATCAATATAGACCGGAATTTTCACAAACTAACTTACCAAAATAGAATCACGAACTATGTTTTTTATAAGCAACCAAAAAAAGCCTACATATTAACAACATCAAATATCAAAAAAATAATCACAGATTTAAAGTGTTTTTTTTTAAAGGAACGACCTTAAATGCACCATCATATTCGGTACTTAATTTGTGTTCTTAAGTTTTTTGGTGTAATATTCACAAATGTTCGTTATAATTGGTGGTATATAATGAGTGAATTAATGGCGTTAAATACCAACCTCTATTGAACTTAAAAAGTGTAGTATGAACCCACAATGAAACACAACATATTGACAAGATATATAAGCATAAAAATTATTAAATTTCGTAACATTTGTGTTACTGTTACACAATAAATGTGCTTGTTTCGTAATATTCATAATGGTTTGGTGGTATATAATAGTTGAAAGTGTCGTAACATATACAAACTTCATACACTCTATTTATCTATAAAGAACTTAACAAAAAGGTAGTTTACCATCACAATAAAACTCAATATTATGGCTATATTTATAAGCATCTAATAACAAAAGCACAAAATATAATACAATATTTTGAGGAGAATATATCAAAACTACGTGAATTCCATCTAAAAAACAAAAAGTAAACAAACAAAACATAGTTTTACCACCACATAAAAACAAATATTTGATGAGTAAAAACTGTAAGCTATATCAAACATAATATAAACAATAAAACTGATCGAGATTACCAATTAAACTGATATCCAAAAATATAACAAAAACATTTTTGTCCAGAACAAAATCCAACATATTTCATAGAAAATTGTCTTAAAGGAACATGTTCCTTCTTAATCCTTTTCTTTACTAATTAACTGATCATCTTTTCCATTTGATTTACAGGAGATAGACCACTCGTGACATACTTTGAGTTCTAAATGAAATGTGATCGTGTCCACACCCAACTGTGAGCTATATAGCTAATTAATGATTGGGAACGACAATGGCACACTAACATAAGAATGCCTTGACAGGTGATACGCGAAAAATTACACACCAGTAAACTTTCCTTTCCGATTTGAACCAAGAGAAGGACAAACAAACCAAAGCAAAACCTTGATAGTAAGGCAGCAAAGTAATCAGCCAAACAAATATAACAAGGAAATCCACCACCTCCAACTCAATCAAACCAAGACACCAAAACATTTACAGTGTTGAAAACCACTTCGAAGCCCTCCCGAAGAGTAAAAAACCACGGGACCAAAGCTTCCACTATAATCACCAAGAGTCTCACAATATTGTTCTCCAAAATTGGCCACAAACACCCCCCGTGTATATATTCACAACGAGCAATCAACAAAATAAGTTGCACCAATCGAAGAAGTAAAGGAGCAAAATCACCAATTGCAGCTTATCTGTTTCACGACAAGCGAAATACTAAAGTGCAGGCCACCAAAATCCAACTCTGTCAGTTCCCTAATCAAATATTGAGATGAAGATAATATTTATGTCCAAAAATCAGATCAATCTTCGGACAAGAAACGAAGCGGGAATACGCAATTTGAAGTTGACTGTAGGGATGAATTTTGATGCGAAAACTGCTCTCTTTCTCTCTTTTTGGCTGCTGAAAAAACTCTCTGTAGGTATGAAAATGAAGTTTTCCTAAATAGGTTTCCATATTTGCAATACTAAGAATGGGCTATGGGCAAAAATGGTTCAAAATGGGTGGGTCCAAATTGGACTTTTATTTACACATAGAAGGCGAAAAAAAAGGCACCAAACCCCACAATTCTCCCCTCTTTTTAAAGACTATTTGGTCGGAGGAGACCGCCATCCCGGCGACCAGTGATATGTCAACACAACTTCAATATATTTTCCACTCCCCTTTTGGTCAAGCTGTTTTAGTTCATCATATTCGGAAAAATATTTTTTTTTTTATTGTCCATTTGTATGAATTTTTAAAGCTCAAGCACTTAGAAATGCAACACAACGCTCGACATCCAATGGTATCTTCACATAAATGTGGTTACCCGCACCCCCGAACATGGAACGTAGAATTCTTGCCTTTTTATCAGATTGTATAGCACTTTGACGCACAATAAAGTACTACCCTCTCATTGATGCCATCAACCAAGTGCCCCCAAGAATTTTTTATTCTCATCCAACAGAAATCGTTTCACATTTTTGCTTCAACGACAGAATAAGCTCAGTTCTGTTAGTAGATAGAGCAACACATTTTTGCACGTAGATTGCCCCAAGAACAGGTCCCCCTGCAAACCAGTAACCAGTACCCTGACGTAGACTATGCGGTATCAACATAACAGCCATGTCGAATCGTATAAACACAAAGATAGGCTTCCATGACCAAAACACAGACTCCAGACTAGAAGTGCCACATAGATATCTCATAACCCAACGTCAGCCTTCAATGGTTTCTGTCTTCACGTCCTTATTAGAAAGAAACCGGATAACAACTCCCACAGAGTGAGCAATAGCCGGTCTTGAGGCAAACCATCGCATACATTAACTACCAAAACTGAAGCATTAAGGAACTTTCTTCAGATCTTCCTTTCACCTCATCCTAGAAGGACACTATTTTCGTGCTCAATTTGCAAGTGCATAGCTAACAGATTACGTGTAATTGCCAACCTTAGCTTTGTCCATGAATGGAATTTGCGAGCGAAAGTACTTTCTGAATGTACTTCTCCTTGTGATAAATTACCAATTTCTTGGCCTTTCTATCATGGACAATCTGCATGCCAAGAATCTGTTCTGCTGGTTCCTAAAAAAAAAGGGGGTCTTTTTTTTTCATTTTAGCAAAAGACTTAATCAACGTTGCTTCAAAATTCTGAATCCTGCCAAGTATTATGACCAACAACGAGCATTGTCATCAACATAACGCAACACAAGAATTCAATTCACATCAGAGAACTTTGCACAAAAAAATACAATGGTCAGGAATAAGTCTTCTTGAAGCCCCGTGCTGACTCCATAAAAGAAACAAACTTCCGGTGTACCACTGCTGGAGCTTGTTTAAAACCATACAAGTTCTCTTAATTTGCAAAATAATTCTCTTACCCTTGACTTCACAACCTTCCTGCTTGATCGAATAATAAATTTCTCATCTAAGTCCCATGGAGGGAAAAGTAGTTTTAAATCCATTGCTCAACCTCTAAATCTAGACTTGACAGCCAAGCTAGAACCACACGAAGGGCTGACATATTCACAACTGGAGAGAATATCTCACAAATCAACTCACTTTTCATGAGTAAATCCCTTGAAAACTAATCTAGCTTGTACCGTGGAACTGGGTTACCTCTTCAGTTCACCCGAAAAACCCACCTATTTTTCAAAGCTTTTCTGTCTTAGGTAAACTTAACCAAATCAATAGGTATGATTATCATGCAAGGATTTAATCTTATCTTCCATAGCATCAAACCACCTTTCTTTTCTTCCTTTCAATGGCCTCATCAAGACTCTCAGTTCTCCCCGTCAGTCAAGGTACATACTCATTTGGAGAATAACGAGGATGAAGGAATTCTCTCTCTACTAGATCGTCTGAGAGAAATCTCGGAGAATCTAGAATTGGTTGTTGGACAACAACAATCATCTTGCACTGGAGCATCAACAACATCATGCCGGGTCATTCGGACATGACACCACTTCATTATCAACTGATTTTCAATTCATTATGAAGATTTTATTCTGGTGCAATAGTCAAAGGAACTGGATCAACATCAACTAAGCTCTCACTACTTGAAAATCAGCCTGTCAAAATTTCAATGGTTTGGTTCAAAGGAAACACAACTCAAGGCTTCTAAAAGTGGCTTCCAAAGGTCTAGAAACGATAGCTAATTCACTTGACCATAACCAATGAAGATACACTGCATAGTTTAACATCCAACTTTGACCTGTCATCCTTAGGAATGTACAAAGGCTTACACCCAAAGACTCTAAGATGATCATAAGAAAAATTCTTAACAGTTCCAAAAATCTGTCAGGACCAATCACCATCTAAACGCAAACAGCAGGAGATAAAATTGATAACAACGCCAGCAATATTAGTGCTTCTGTATGCCAAAAGGAATCTGAAAGCTTAGCATCCGAAAAAAACATCTCACCCTCTCAACTAGAGTTAGTTCATCCTCTCTGCCTAAACCATTGAAATGAGGAGGACTTTGGAGGAGTTTCTGATGCCTAATACCCTTGCTCTCTGCAAATCTATCAAAGGACCAAAATACTCACCACCAATTATATGAGCGGATGCATTTCAATGTCTCATGTTGTCTTTCAACCAGGCCTGAAAACTCTTGAACCCATAAAGTACTTGGTCCTTGGACTCAAAGAAATACCCAGAGTTTGCGAGAATGATCTCATCAATAAACAGTCACAAAGCTAAAGGCACCACCATGGAGATATTACCTTAAAAGGACCCCAAATCAGAATGTACAAACTCAGAAATCAACTTTCTTGAAGGCGATGACTCTGAAAAGAGAAACTCTGTTTCGTTTTTTTTTTTTTATGTTTACCGGCTAGAAATGAACACATTTCTTCAACTTTGCTTGTTTTTACTCCAGAAAAGCAAATTTTTCTTAACCAAACCATCAATCCTCCCCTTCTCGCTCATATGGATCAAGCCTTCTATTGCCATAACGCCTGATGTGAAGTATCATTCTCCACCAAATTATGAGTCTCTCGACAGGAGCCTGAATACATACAGTTAGACCACTTGTCACCACGAGGCAACAAACCATCAACCTCTAGTAAGCTTCCACTGGCAAACACCAAGGGGGTATAACATAACCCTCATCATCAAGATTTCCCACAGAAATCAAATTCAAGCGAACATATCGAGCATGCTGGAAAGTATTGAGAAACTAGTTTGGCACCCATTGTTACTTCCAAACAAACTGTCCCAATGCCAATAACTTCACTTCATGATATTGTCCATTTTCAACGTTCCAAAATACCTGGAGTATAAGAAGAAAATATATTCCTTCTTTGCGTGACATGAGAAGTAGCACCAGACACAAACCAGGTGAACTATCACAAAGAAAATAAATGGCATTTTGCATCACAAGAAAAACAAGAAGTCATCATTAGCAAACAACAGCAACACGATTGCTTCATTATCGCCTTTCTCTTTTGTTGATCATATCTCTCTCTGGGCTTGTAAACAATATTTCATGATATGCCCAGTATTGTGGCAATAGGTCACAGTAATATCTTGTATTTTGACTTGACTTGCTCACTTTTACCTCTATCATTCTGACATCTGGAGAATTGTTTCTCCCCAGATCTCCAGTAACCAAAACATCGGAGGGTGAAGCTGAAGAAGATGAGGCTTGAGATCTTCTTATCAGTTCTTCATTCACGACACACTCTTAGTATATTCCATGGTTACAACACCACTGGGAGCAAGAATTAGTTCAAAGAACACACCGAAGAGTTTTCCAAGAGTTCTAGCAGAGAGTATTGAGAAGCCAAAGTAATATATCTATCATCAAACTTTACACCCATCCGGACAGCTGGGTCAAGAACACCATGAAAATATCTAATATGATAGAAATAGGAGTGCCCTCTTATACAGATATTCAGTACTGTTTTCAATAGGAAAACCTTGTTGTTGCCGTCTTCGAAGCATAAAGTTGTCTGAGATTGTCCCACAAACTTTCTGGCTGTGCCATTCACAATAGATTTCTAACATTATTTCAACCCATGTCTAATTAGACACAAAACCTTGCAGATGCTACAAATTCCATTTTCATCATTTGTCACGACCCGGGAATCTAGGACCCAGACGAGACGGCGTCGTGACCTCTCAAGGTCGCAGACAGCCTACTTAAGTCATTCTTGCTTACAGAGATTAATTTTAGCGGAAAATTTGAAATTTTTGATTAATAATCATACTTGTAAAAACATTCTTTATTATCTCGTAATCGGTCACATCAACCATCTAGCATTAAGAGATAAGCAACTGAAAGAAAATAATCATTAAATTTAATTGTATATCGGCCAAAATAGCCACCAATACAAAGTCTGAACCAAACAGGAAAGAAACGTAGTGGAAAAGATCCAATAGCTCAACTCAGAAAAATACGCTAGAATGTAAAACAGTAGATCCTCGAAGGCATGAGGAGCCTACCAAACTCCGGATGAAGCTGACGTCCAGATAGCTGCAAACAAAGAACCTGTAGCTCTCCGTCCACCCTGTGGCCGGCACCTAAAAGTAGATGTTTGCTATGGAATTAGTACACACTTTACTAAGTATGAGGTATATGCAAAAACACCACCAGGGATTAGGACATGCATGAGAAGGATAGCTCTTTACTAACAACATGATTTGGAGTCAAGTCAGTGGACTTGCTAAAATGAGATTAGGAAAAGTTATGCCATGATGTGAGTGACATGCCATCATTATAGTATTGTAGGCACACACCGCATAATATCTATATAACACATAACAATTAGCACTAGTTCTTTCATAGGTTCATTAATATACATGGGGGGGGTGTGTCGGGGGGTGGTGTTGCTTTTTTTTTTGGGGGGGGTTTGGGGGGGGGGGGGGAGAACTTACTATCAAGACTTAAACCTTACGACTTCCCCAAAATGAGGGTCAACATAGGGACCTCAACTAGGGAGCCTTCTTCAGCAAAAACCAGAAGCTGCTTCATTCATTCGTTCGTATTCATTTCAACTCGTAGGCCATGTGCGAACACCAGCTATACCTAGGAGTAGTTTTAAGGACTTTCATCGGGTTTGCTGGGCAATGATCAGGAATGACCTAATGTCATTACCTGAATCTAGGCTCACCTCGATTATTCCTATCCTAACACCTCGGTATCATCATTTCTTTATATGATTCATGAGGCTGGCCTCATTCATCATTGGGAACCTTTAACTTTAACCGCATAGATCATGTGAGCATCATGAAATCAGTGTCTTCCCCACACGAAAAGGTGGGAATCACGGCCAAAGCGATTAAGTATACCCATGTCCGCTTGCAGAGTACTGTGGGCGCTGGAATTTTGACTATTCACTCTGCCTATTTTATGTA